>PVIR01002631.1:0-99754 GCA_004026965.1 Petromus typicus
CAGGATATTGTTTTTTCTGATTGTTCTTGCCTTTGTGAAAGCTCATTGCTTCCATTCAAGCACAGGCCATCAGGCCCAGATAAAACTTAGTAGCAGCAATAAGTAGAGGTTCTATGGAGATATCCAATACCTTTCTTAAAACAATGTAAAAATAGCTGTAATATAGAAAAACAGCATTTTTCTTCTATGGCTGACTGATTTAGTTAGGCTTTAAGACAGCCTTGGGTTAAAAGAAAATAGATTGAGGAAAAGAATATGCTGTGGATTTTAATTCTTCCTTTGCCAACCACACCGTGAACAGGAACTATAAAAGTTTATCATCTGATAAACGTTCCTTTTTCATTGAAGTGTAAACTCAGCTTTAAGAGCGACCGAGCTCTACATGAGCAGCTTCAAACTGTGAGAAAGGAGAGACGGTGCCAGAAGAGGCACTAAGCTTTGTGTATGTTGCAACCTCCATGTTCCAGTAGCGTGGCTTTGGGAAGTGTGGTCTTCAAGGGTGGTGTTTAATAAACACAGACGGAAGCTTCTGTGAAGCACCCCATAATGCCTCTTCTCACAAGACAAAGTCCCCTGTGCAAAAGCAAGGGAGGAAAAAAAATGAAAACTGGAATAAAAGTTAAGACTTAAGCAAATCCAAAATTTCATAAAAATTACACTAGTTAACATAAGCTGTTCTGTTTTATTTTTTCATTCACAGCGATAGACATACATGGACTCACAGACACACCAGAACACACATTTGGAAACCCATATGCTGATGTTAGAAACTCAGTCTATCACGCCCCAAACTTTTTTGAAAACCTATAATCCAAAGCAGGGCAACGTATATCAGGAAAATTATGTCAGTGATGTTCTCTGTAGGATAGACAAAATTAGGTTCTTGTAGATTTAATTTTGATTATTCACCTGAGAACCACTGTGTGTGCCATCCTGTAAACCAAGGACTCCCTGTCACTACTCACGGGTGTGAGTTCCGGCTCTGACTGTCTGAGGATGTGAGAGTCAAATGCATGCCCTGGGGGAAGAGCATGGGGCTGTTTCAGAATATGACACTGCACTCTCTTAGGGAGAAAATGGAAGATCCCTCAGAAGCAACCCTAAAGCTCAGCATGGTCTTATCGGATACCAAAATGGCTGGGTCTTATCGGACATAGAAAATGCTAGAAGGCAAGGAATGACCAAGGCAATGCCTCATCTCCTTTGGAAGTAAACCTTATGACTCAGGGCTTCTTAAGGCTGTGGAGACACTTAATCATGAATTGTCATCAACTACACTATGTGGACCTCAAAATTTAGAGAAATTATTTTTAAAACTGCAGTCCAAGAAGGTGACTCAATGATCAAGGACCTGACACTTTAAGTTAGTGACCAAGAGGTCTTATTTTGTCATTCCTCTTCTGCACATGACAAGTCTACTCTGTATGGGGACTCCATGTTTGAAGAGAGAACCAGACAATTGTGAGAATTTCTGAAGGCCATTGGTTCGGGAAGAATGGCATTAGAAAGTATTTTGAAAATGAATATGTAAATCCTTTGACATTTATTTAGCTAAAATTTTCTGCATATCATTTTGTACAGTGAGTCATCCCAACAATTCTCAAGATTTTATTTATAACCTCATGGTAGTTGTAGTTTTGAAGTTATATAAATATGAGAAAGAGAGAGACAAAAAGAAAGAGAAAGAGAGAGAAAGAGGGAAAGAAAGAAGGGGAGAGAGATCCAGGCTTATAGCTCAGGAGATTATGAAGTACTGAGAGCTCTCTCTATTTTAGGTACTATGTCTTACAACAAAAATTTAAGAGTAAGACAGAGGTGGTGGAGGGTGAGGACATGGTTTAAATATGTGACAGCAGACAGTGGGGATGTGCTTTCACATATAAACAAAAATTATGAGTCCCTAGGAAGATGTACCATAGAAAGAATTTCTGCCCATACTAAGAGTAACAGGGAGTACTACCATGTAGAAGCATTGTGAAGAACTATCATGTGTAAGCATGAAAGTGTGAAGAGCTAAGTTACATGGGAGTTAGAATACAGAACCAGGAATAACTGAAAGTTTGATAGAAAAAATCAACCCAGTGTAGCAAAGCGGATGTGAAGATGTATGGCTTGGTTTAATGTAGAGTTACCTAAAATAATAAGAGGTCTGTTATAAAATTATTCACCTGAGAACTTCAGAAATCTCTCAGGAACCCTTAAGCATAAGCATCAGAGTTGCTAAAACACAGTTTGGAAAGTGGATGCTCAGACAGAATTCTGGAGAATTCTCTTCACCCGCTTAGAAGCAGAAGTTTATTTCATCTCCATCTGCATGGTACTGAGCTTCTGTCTCTTTCTGTTTTCCCTCTTTACACAGACTGTCAACAATAGTTCTCATTCATTTTAGCTTATTTTCTATGGCTTCTCACTACTCTGAATGTCTTTTACAGCTTCTCCTTCTACTACCTGTGCACCTGCCTCAAATCTCTAGTCAAAATTTACAGGAAAGTCTAATTTGCCAAACTAGTTTTCCTTTGGATATTTAGGTGTCAGATAATCTCATGGCTAACCCTATAACTTGCTCAGTTGGTGACTTCAGGGCACACAGCTCCCATGAGAAGCAAGATAGTCATGAGTTGCAAGCAGAGTATGGTCACAACTCCCTCTACAGTGACATGGAATTCCTCCCTTTGTAAGGGGTGAGGGTGGAACAATTCTCCTCCATTAGGCCAGTGCTCATGGCCAACCTAACACAATGGTGGGAAACAGGAAAGGAGAGAAATAGATTTACAAATGACAGAGGAGAGGAAAAGAGCAAATCCAGAGCACCAAATGGGAAATTACAAAGCACCAAAGGACTACATCAAGGTGAGAGAAACAATCCATATGCTCTGAGGAAGGGTTAAAAGGATAGTATTGAATTGGTGGCCATAAAATCAGCCCCATTAACCAAATGTGTTCACTGGAAGAAAGATAGCTCTTTAATAAATGGCGCTGAAAAAAAATTGGTTTCCCACACCCTGAAGGCTAAAGCTAGACTCATGTTTCTCACCGTGCACTAAACTAGAATCAAAATGAATCAAAGATATAAATATTAAAACAGAAGCATTAAATCTGCTGTAGCAGAGACTAGGTGGAACTCGTGAACACAGCTGTAGGAAGACTTCAGGAACAAAACCCCAAATGCACAGGAAATACTACAAGGAATCAACTATCTTATCTTATTAAAAAGCTTTTGCACATTAATGAAATCACCAGTAAAGAGACAACACACAAAGTGAGAAAAATTGTTAGCCAGTTGGTCCTCAGACAAAGGACTAATATCTAGAACATATAAAGAACTGAAAATAATCAGGCTTCCAAATTTAAATACTTAACCCCAAAATGGGCACCTGAGATAATACACACTTCTCAGACAAAGAAGAACAAACAGCAAAAGAAAATGTGAACAAAATGTTCATCATCATTTGTCATTGGAGACATGCAAATTAAAATAAGTCTGAGGTCCAATCACACTCCAGAAAGAAGGGCTGGTATCAAGAAACTGACCAACAAGTGCTGGTGGGCTTGTGGGAACAAAAAACCCTTCTCCACAGTTGGTAGGAGTGTAGACTGACCCAACCACTATGAAAATCATGGGTAGATTTTTCAGAAAACTAGGGTGAGAGGTCTCATTTGACCCAACTATTCCTCTTCTGAGTGTCTTCCCTAAAAAATTAAAAGCATCATTCCACAACAATATATCCATGTTTATTATACATTTTGTAATAGCTAAATCTTGAAAATGACCCCAAAGCCCATCATGTGACAGATGTGATTTTCTAACACATATTTTTAAAATATAAACTTGAGATATTTTTAGTTAAATGGATGCACCTTAAGACCATACTCTTACGTGAAATAAATAGGACACACATGTTTAAATACTGAATTATGTCTCTGATGTGAGAAACTGAAAGTCTAAGTAAGAACCCAAATGTAGAATAAATGTTGTAAAATAGAAGTAGTTACTCAAAATAAAAGGGAAACTAGAGAAGGGGAAGGGAAAAGGAAAAAATAAGGAAAGAAGGATAAAATGGAAACAAAGCTTTGTAAATAATGAGGGGAAGAGAAGGTGAAGGGTGGAGAGGGGACTAGGAAAAAAAATAGAAATCGACATATCATATACGAATATGAATTTCTTGTGCTGAATGTTATCCTTATGTACATAATGTACCAATAAATTCAATTTGTAGAAAGTCAGCCCCATTAGTTGATTTACAGAAAAGCAAGTGTGAGATAGAATCTAAAGTTAAAATTTCATTTTAGTTCTAAGAAACAATGAAATTTTTGCCAAATATTTCATTTTCATCAAGTACAGTTGCCTCCATCAGCAGCACCCATTAATTTATCAAAAGAGACTTAGGAAACCTAATTATATGTAACATATATTATATTTATTAAACAAGAAAATATATAAGAGACATTCATATTAAACTCATTAAAATGTGAAATTTGTAATGAAGAAAGGCTGACAGCAATGAGCAAAACAATTTATATAACTTTTAAATTAAAGCGATGTTTTATACATAAAAAATTAAAAGTTTAAAACCCAGTAAAAAAGACAAAAATCCTTCTTTTCCTAATAAATTAAATCTAATCCTACTCATAATTTTTTTAAAAATACTAGTTTTTTTCTCAATACCCACTCTCCTGTTTTTCTTTACTGACAAGAATTCTGGTTTTGGATGAACACACTACTGCCAAACTGTAAGGATACAGCTAGTGTTGTCCTGTAACCAGATTTTAGTCAATAATACATCAGTGGAAGTATTTCTGGGTGTGGAGGTACACCTCTATCATCCGAGCACTTGAGAAACTGAGGTGGGCAGATTGTCACACACTTGAGGACAGCCTGGGATACACAGTGAGTTCAAGAGCAGGCTGACCTTCATCGCAAGACTCTTCCTCAAACAAAAAAGAAAGAAGGAGGCAAAAAAAAAAGGAAGTATTGTGGTCAGTTTTATGAAGTGTCCATAATGGGAAAGTGCTGTTCTTTTTCCTAGTCTTTCTTTCCAATTATCTGTACCACAGATATAACTCCAATCACTTGACACCAGGTGTATGTCAGGAGACTCAAAATTATTCTCGGGTTTGATGAGATGTTACAACTACCAGGACTCACAGAGACCTCTTTGATAGCACAGGGTGATTTATAACAGCAAAAGCATACAGATTAGAATCAGCAGTGCAAGGAGAAAGAGGGTGGAGTCCAGAAGCTAACGATGGGTCGGTTTCCCGGCTGCTATGGACCAGGCGCATCTCCCAGTCTCGAGTGCTCTCCTCCTCTCCCAAGGACCCTGCCTCCCACCAAGAGCACCTTGGGGGCAGTGTAAAGGAACCAAGGCAGAAAAGCCCAAATGGAAACTGACAGAAGCAGAGAAAAATGTAGGAGAGTTCTTGGCAGAAACTGGACAAAGGACCCTGTCAAAGTTCTATGAAAGAACAGGAGAGTGAGAATTGGTAGCAAGTGTCAGAGAACATCTAAGTAACACTGACAAAGCAACGGGGCAGAAGTAGCAGTCATTTTCAGTTTTTGTCACAGAGATTTAGCGGCTTTAGGAGCACTCCACGTTCACTAGCGTGGTTCATGTTCCCCTTCAGGTCTTATCCACCTTGGATTCAGTAACCACATCTAACATTTCTGCTATCATCCAGAAGTAGAGCATAGAATATCTCTTAACTTAAAAGGGAGCATTCTACTTTTACCATGTTCCCATCTACACAAAGTACATGATCAGATCCACCCTAAGTGCCTGAAGAGGACTTTTTAAAAAATTATTGATGGTGATCATTGTATCAAACTCGATTTCAAAGATATTCACTGGTGAACTGGTTCTTTTTCCTGTGAGTTCCAGGAGCCTGGGTACCAACTCACACATGACACCAGAGCTAGTTCATGTTCTCAGCTGAAGTGTGGATCCCCTTACCAGAGTCCCTGCTTTGTCACTTTTTGTCCCCTTCCCTTCTTAGTGTCTTTTCTCTCTAAAGCATTTATGAGCTAACTGTACTCTGGTTTGCTGATTAACTGGGAACTATCTGCCCCACTTGGTTCCATAGGGGAGTAAATGTTGTCTATTCACTCACTATTACATCTCTAGTGTTCAGAAAATATCATACATATAGTATTTGTTTTCCAAAATATATGTCAGGAGCATGAATGATTGATAAGTATTTTTCTACTTTTCCAAGGTAAAAACAATAAAAAGAAAATAGTTTTGAAAATACAAAGCAAATTTTGGA
Organism: Petromus typicus; assembly: GCA_004026965.1. Lineage (NCBI taxonomy): Eukaryota > Metazoa > Chordata > Mammalia > Rodentia > Petromuridae > Petromus > Petromus typicus. The sequence goes on from PVIR01002631.1 coordinate 6,265, forward strand.
TTCTCTCAGTAAGAGAATAAGGGAACATTTTAACAGATGCACAAGATGTAAGGTATGATCATTAAACATAGAACTCAGAGAAAGGATCTAGATGTAGAACATGTGTGACCTAGTGCTTGGGCCATGGGCTCTCAAGTGACCAGTGCAGGAGAAGGACACTGCAGAAACTCCATCTATTCTCTGTGCAAGCTGTGTAAAGGCTGCTCCTTTCCCTCACAGTATTCAGGCCTTGAGCTCCCACATGGCCAGGGTGGGACGAGGAGCCCACAGAGCTTCCATTTTCTTTTTAATTGTGCTGTCTGCCAACAATGAAAAAACACCTACTGGAACAGTGAAGAAATCCTGTTGACTACAGCTATTGCTGAGTTTGTGGCATCAGTTCCATCTACAGGATCCAGAACTCTTGTAGAGTTCAAACCTGCAGGGGTCCATTGAGCTTATCTCAGGAACATAGCCAGAAGATAGACAGGGGATGGAAGCTGTCCCTCTCCCTCCCTGTGACTAATCAATACCAACATGTTTGTTACTGCCCATATCTACAGGAGATAGAAGATGCTCCCAGTGAAGGGCCCTTGTGGTAATGTTTTTGGCTTTTTTCCCCTTTGCTGTTGTTATTTTTCTTTCTTTTTCTGACCTCTCTTTCATTCTTCCTTCTTCATTCTTATTCCTCCATCATCTTTTGTTCTTCAGTCAGTATCAGTTCCCAGAAGTTAATGCAGTGCAGTCTTCCCTAATCTCTTTCTCTCCTACTATCAGCAGGTGAACACAGTTTTTAGTTTTCCTGCTGTCATCAGTCTGTTCTGTCTTGTATTTGTCCCCTTTGTCTCTGATTTCCTCTAGCCTCTATCAGTCTCCCAGAGTTTGCATGATCTTTATATATCCTCTAACTCTATTTCTAAGTTCTGTACCTCATTCTCTCTCTACCACCCCCCCCAACTCCCTGGCTCTATATTCCCCAAGAGTGCTGCTGCTATATTGAAGGACCTGTTATGGCAAACATATTTTTCATCGGTTCTAAATATTTATAAACCAAATTGTAGTTCTTCCAACTATATAAAATAAATACTAATGGACATAAAAAGTCAGGTAAGCACTAATATAATAGTGGTGGGGTATCTGAATACCCCAGTGTCACAGGCAGACAGATCTACTGGACAAAAGAAATTGAAATACTTGAACTGAACCAAACTATTCTGATAGCTTTAACCTCATGAATTAAATCTATGACCATATGCCAAAATTTAGAACTAATGAGAAATATATTTACAACATACAGGTCCTTCAGCATAGGTGAAGCACCCTTGGAGAATAAAAGGTCATCAAGGAGCTAGGGGATTAGAGAGACAGAATGAGATGCAGAACTTAGAAATAGAGGATATATAAAGATCATGCAAACTCTGGAAAACTGAGAGAGGTTAGAAAATGAAAGAGGCAAAAAGGACAAATACAAGACAGAACAGACTGACAACAACAGGAAAACTAGAAACTGTGTTCACCCTCCTATAGTAGGAGAGAGAGAGAGACTAGGGAAGACTACAGTGCATTAACTTCTGGGAATGGATACTGACTGAAGAACAAATGATGATGGAAGAACAAAAGAAGAATAGGGGTACCCAGCCGCAACAAGCTCACAGGAACTTATTTCCCTCTCCTGTAAAAATAACAGCAGTTGAGAGAAGGTAAGTCCTGAAACTGGACATATTCAGGGACAAGACAGAAGATAAATGAAGAATGAAAGAGAGGTCAGAAAAACAAGAGCAAGAGGGGGGAAGCAAAAATCATTACCAAAGGGGCCCTTCACAGCATGGATCTTCTGTGTCCCATAGATACTTTGGCCAGTAGCACACAGATCAGACTTCACTGATCACAGAAGACAGCCATCATCCTTGGTCTATGTTCTGGCTGTAATGCATGGGATGAGTTCAATGACTCCTGAAAGCTCGAACTCTACAAAGAGTCCAGGGTTCTGTAGGTGGGGCTGACTCCACAAACTCACCAATGGCTGTAGCCAACAGAATTTCTTCACTTTTCCTTGGGTATTTTTTTGTTGTGGCAGACAGAACAGTCATGCACTGAAGGCCTCTGCCTAAATCCCAGTCCTGTTGCCTCACTTAGTGTGTGAAGCCCAGTAAATGGAGTCTCTTGAGGCTCTGCCCCATATCCTGGTCTCATCAGAGGTCAGAGCCCAAGTATCAATGTAGGCAGAAAAGAAGATGGAAGCTCTTTGGGCTTTCCTACACACACTGGTCGTGCAGAGCTCAGGGCCCAGTGTTGTGGGAAAGGTGGGCCAGAGGCCTGCCAAAGCAGGAGCACCCTAAGTCAGCATGGAAAGACCTATTTTTAGGTTTTTTTTGTAAAGGACATGATATATTTTAGATTATTTTTCTCTTCAAAAATTGCCTTCTGTGACACTAATAAATAAATGTTTCCAAGATTGAAAAATCCAACTAACCAATCCTTATATGTTTCAAATATATTCTTTTAGGCTTAAACATTATAAAATTTTTAACAAGACAGGTAATTATTGCTTTTCTTCTTCCTTAATCTAACTTAGATACCTGCAGTGACCTAATTCAAGAGGTAGCAATGTGCAGGTACTCTGATCAGGAAGAATTTTAAATTTAATACTTAATAAGATTATACTATGTGAAGAAGAGCTGGTAACATTTTAGACACACACACACACACCCCGAAATAATACATTTTATTTTTACACTTTTTAGCCACTTCCAGTGGAAGTGTCTTCCTTATTCTCTTTTGTATAACATAAAAAATTGTAATTACTCCAATAGAAACTCAAGCTTTTTTTTTCTTTATAGCATAAACATATGTAAAGAAAAATTTCACTTAATATTTGGAAGTACATCTTTTTTCCTTTCTTTTTAAATTGATTTTTAGTACATTTTATATACACATCATGAACACACTCGACATTGAGAGTTTATACCAGTATATGACGCAATTTAATTGTCATTTTTCCCATTCCCCTGCCTAACCTACAGACACCCTCTCCCCCATGTACATAAATTTTGCTTCCTTTTTACCAACAATTTCTTTCTTTCCCTTCTTTACTTACCCCTACCCCTTATTCCCATTGAATATTTTCTTTTTCACAGTATGTATCATACATTTAAGAACTCATTTACATCCTCAGTTTCTCATACCAGTAAGAGATCTGGTATTTACACATCTGTGACCTATTTATTTCACTAATGAGTATATCCTCAAGGCATGCCCATTTGTATGACTGATTCAAATTCATCATTGTTTTTGTTTTTTGTTTTGTTTTGTTTTTAGACAGGGTTTCGCTTTGTAGTTCAGGCTGGCCTTGAGCTCAGCCTCATACTCACATCACAGCAATCCTCCTGTCTGCCTCCCAAATGCTGGGATTACAGGCATGAGCCACCATGCCTGGCACTGTGGTATGTGGTACTGGTTGCTGCTGGGAGTGAATTTCCATGCTCAGTATTGTTTGTGGTTACCGGGGATCGAACCCAGGTCCTTGCACTTGCAAGACAGGTGCCAGAACCACTGAGCTAAATCCCTGGCCCAAATTCATCATTCTTTATGGGAGAGAAATAGTCCATTGCATGTAAATACAAAACCCACATTTTCTTTATCCAGTCTCCAGTTGATGGGTATTTGGGTTGTTTCCAAGATGTGCCTATCACAAAGTGAGTTGTTATAAACATGGGTGCACATATGTTGTTTTGATATGAATCTTTTAATTCTTTCATGTGTACACCCAACAGAAGAATAGCTGGGTCAAATGGTTTCATTGTTGTTTTGTGTTTTAGACAGAGTCTTGCTTTGTAGTTCAGACTGCCCGTAGGCTCACTGTATAGCACAGGTAAGCCTCAAACTCACAGCAATCCTCCTGCCTCTGCCTCCTGAGTTCTGGGATTACAGGCATGAGCCAGCATACTCAGCATTGTGCTGTGTGGTACTGATTGCTGATAAGCCTGAGTCATCATACCCAGCATTGTAGTATGTGACTACTGCGGATCGAATTTAGGACTTTGCACTTGCAAGGGAGACATCATAGTCACTGAGCTAAATCCCTGACCCCTCTAATCCTAATTTTTTTGAGGAATCCCCACACTAATCTCCACAATGATTATACCAGCCTACATGTAGTTCCAGATGAATATTTGGATTATTCTCTCTAGCTCTGTGAAATATGCTGTTGGGATTTCAATTGGGATTGCACTGAATCTATATTGTAGTGGTAGAAGTAGTACATCATTTTTTTCTAAAAAATATAGATTAAATTTACATAGTTTGAAAACTAGAGAAAATTATAAACTGTTATCCTTTCCACGTGTAAAAAAAACTATTTTAGCTATAGTTAATTGTAATTATAGAATTTAAATGTTTTCCTCTGTAGTTAGCATTTTAACATGAACATTTTACTGCATCATCAAATATTATTTTAAAATGTTAAATAACAGGCAAGGTGTAGTGGCTCAATGTGTATAATCTCAGGATTTCAGGAGGCTGAGGCAAGAGGATCAAAAATTCATGCCCAACTTGAATAATGTAGAAACTTTCAGGAGACATTGTCTGAAAAAAAAATTTAAAAGGGCTGCGGACATAGCTCACTGCAATGGCTCTCAGATGAATGCCTGGGTCAGGAAGTAAAAAGCAGGGTTAAAAAAGACAATAAGAAGACCTTTGTAAAACTCAGAGCTAATGCATTTTGGATTCTTACTAATCTTATAGCAGTCTACTCCTCTTAAAGGCCATAATCCACAATAGATAGTCTTGAAATATCACTTATTATATTTCATTTTGCTAGTGTACAAGTGCATTACCAAACATGTCTGTAACCTCAACATCTTTGTATTGCCTTTGCCATGAATATATTAGGAAAATAAGCTGCTTACAACTACTTGAACTAATTTATAATATGGATATATAATAGAATAGTGATACTCTATACTCACCCATCAGTAATTTGAATCTTTACCTTCAGCCCCTTGTTATGCCAGTTCTATGTTGAATAAAATCCCTAAATGATGTCAGTTCCTCTTGGAATATTTTGATGTGACTTCTTAAATATTTCATTACTTTGGTATTAAAATGATATTTAGATTATATTTAAAATTGGTGTTACCTTAAAGATAAAAGATAGTTATTAAAGATAACTTTTTAAAGTAAATACAGTATCATTATAGCACAAAAAATTAATATTTAAGGATAAGATGATATAGTTGAACTTTCCTAATGGCATACAACATGTAGTCAGTGAGAACAATTATTTCTTTGTACAGAACTACATTTAGAAATATTACTAAAACTGTTCATATGTCTAGAAAAATTTATCAATTATAAGAAAATTTTGTAAAGCATAAAATTTCACTAAGGGAACAAGTCAAAGTATATCAAAAATACTTTGTTTATTTTCACAGGAGAAGACACTAAGAAAAGAGTAGACACATTTGAACTCCCATAATGTTTCTGTCCTTATTTTCTGGAAAAAAAATAAACTTACATAAAACACTTGACAAATAAGATGTTTCATTGTTTTGCTTAGTGGTCTGGCTGTATTGCCCAAATTTAAATCTGAGTCATGTCATTAAGTGCTCTTATGATCTTGGCTAAGTCATAGCTATTTCTCCACCTTTCTAAGGATAATCACATCCTTTGCCTTCTAAGTCTGCATCAAAGAAGAATGAAACAACATAAAGTATCCAAAAATATTCTGAAAATAAATTCTTGGCATATTACTTCTCATTCTGTTTGTAAAAAGAAATACTCAACAGAGACAAATATTTGCCTTCATGAACTAAATTCTAAAACCCTTCCCAAGTATACTTAACAGAAGAATTTGAAACTTGTTTGCAAAAGCTTCTTATCTGTACATAAAAATGTAAAACTTGATACAAATGGATAAGGTGGTCCTTAGATAATTATGGAGCATGAGAAAGAACTATCTTAAAACCTTGTGTAATTTCCAAGACTATGTACAAAAGATCTGGTTATTTGGTCAATATAGAAGAGTCTTAAACTAAAATCTACCTCCTCTTGTTATATAAACAGATCTATTCACTCATCTACTATTATAGAAAGACCTTCTGGTTTATCTTACATTTAACTATGTTTCTTTTTAATGTACTTGGGCTAATGTAAACTCTGCCTCAAAACAAAATAACTTTATGAAGTTAAAGGGGGAAAGAACTTGTTCCCTGCACCTTCATGGAGAGACAGGCAATATGAACAATATCACCACTGGCATATTATGGACAGACCGAATGAAAGTGAGTAAGAAGAAACACAGAAAAGGACATTCCACAATGACACATGAAATTTTTTTGTTGTCACCTACAAATGCTATGCAGGAGACTGAGAGAGACTCCCACTGATGTAGGTATAGAAATCATAAAAATCAGCAGCTTAAGCCACTAGGAGAGGAGTAGCAAGGATCCAGGGAAAGACAAAGTACCTCAGGAGGAGAAAGAATAGATGGAGAAGTTGTACATCCCTAGGGGAAAGTAAACATTGTTCTCAGACATATAATGTGATAGAAAGCAAAAGTCTGATTGCTGCCACTAGCACTGAGCTGTAGGACGTGCTTTCATCTATGACATGCCCAAACACAAGGTGTACACACACACACACACACACACACACACACACACACACACACACACACACACATACACACACACACATGAGTGGAAAGAAGAATTTGAATTTCATGAGAAGGAAAGAGAGAAATACAGAGAAATTATACACTTGAATCTAAGTACAAAGGGCCTGCCTAAGACTGAAGCTGGCCCAGCACAGGTGAGACTCTCCATCTGAGCCTGAAATTTCATGCTGAAAACAGTAATTGAAGTGTTAATTGGAAACAAGATATTAGAGAGTGGACATCTACTCTGGTACGTATGTGAATGGACGGTAGACCAGAAACATGCAAAAAAAAAAAAAAGTCCATCTAGTACTAAAAACAAAACAAAATGAAAAAGTAAAACAAGCCAGCAGGAGTCTTCTGGAGAAATCTGAAGTCTGTTTGGCACTGAACTTGGATATAGCAGAACAAAACACAGGCCAACTATTGATCAGAAGTATTCAATCTTCAAGACTAATGACCAGAGAGGAGAAGAAAATCTGATCACTTCACGCAGATATATTATTTATACACATATAAAGTATAAAAAGTAAACAGAAAACCTAAAGATGACTAAGGCATTGGAAGTAATAAATTGAGCCTTTAAGACATATTATACTTTTTATTAAAATTCCATATGGAAAAACTGATAACAGGCAAACTTTCAAAGGAGAAATTTATAAGAAAGATGGTGTCTGTGTAAGTCCAGCGTATGTCCAGGGTTGCAGAAGGAAACAGGGCACTCAGCGATGAGTTCCAGCAGAATGAACAGCCTCGGAGGACCGAACCACCGAGCTGTCTTCCAACAGCTCTTTTATTATGGAACCAATACAAAGTAGGAGTGCATAGGGGTAAAAACAGAGGAGGTGGCCGGGGCATTTCCTGGTACATGCCTTGCAGGATTTCCTGATTCCTATCCCAGTGTTTGTTTATGGATCTTGTTTGCAAGATTCAGTAACACAAAACTTAACAAGATGTCCGTGAACTGGTGATAAAGAAATTCAGGAGTTCTGCATAACGAGCTCTGCAGAAGTTCTGCTTAACTGGTTGTCCCAGGAAGGTGCTAAATGGCTACATTTTTCCCTTTCATTTTTCCCCCTCCCCCCACCCCCTATATACATAAGTTTTGTTTCCTTTTTTCTTTATTACTATAAGATTGAAACAGTGAAAGTAATATAGAAATAATGCTAGACATAAAAACATAATAATAGTGAGGCAGACTTCCTTAGAAGAACTTAACAGCAGACTAGACAAAGCTAAGGAAAAAATCAGTAAAAGTGAAGACAGATCAGAAGAATTTAAGTAAGTACAAAGAAAGAGGCTACAAAAACAGAACAGAGCACCCAAGGGTTTAAGGACAATAACATATTTTTCTTATATAAAGGCCATTAAATTTTGGAAGGACAAAATACGGACAATGAAATAGAAGAAATGTTTGAAGTGTTAATATTTGAGAATGTTCAAACACTATAGAAGACAAAAAACCCCAATAATCTAAGAAACCCAAGTAGTAAACATAATTTCAAATTAGACCCAACATTGCCAAACTGCTGGAAGACAAAGATAAAAAGCAAATATTGAAGAAAATTAAAAATTTTAAAATACTCATAAAGTACTCAGTACACTTCTTTCCAGAAATACATACGATGAAGCTTGTCAACAATGGTAACTGAAAGAAAAAAACTTATTCTATGATTATAAATACAAAATGAAGAGTTTTTCAGGTACTCAAAGGTACATAAAATACAAGGCCAGAAGACCTACAGAGTAAATGTTAGAGGAAGTTCTTCAGGCAGTAAGCTTGATATGAGATTAAAAATTTTATTTATGTAACAAAATAAAGGTCTATAGAAATGATAAAAATGAAAGTAAATATTTAAAGCCATTTTTGAGATGTTTTATTTTTAATTCAAATCTTTATGGGTACATTATGAATGCAAATCATCATCACATTCAACACTGAGAGTTTGTACCAGAATATGACATGACTTGTTCATTTTTCCTCTTTCCCCTCACCCTGCAACCCCCATCCCCTATATACATAAGTTTTGTTTCCTTTACTCTTTATTACTATCACATTCTTTTTCCCCCTCGTTATTTACCCCTACACCCACTTTCCTTTTAGTTTCTTTTTCTATTTCACAATATCAACTGTATATACTAGAACTCATTTACATCTTCATTTTCTCATACCAGAGAAAAGATACGATATTTATATTTATTTCTAATTTGAAAATTATAACAAGCTATCATAAAACTTATGCATATGTGGAAGTAAAACAAATGATAACAAGTTAGGAAAACACAAAGGAAGGAAAAAGTTTATACAAGTGAATATGTAATTATAGATGTAAAAGCTACTTAGGAGCCAAGGGCTTCTCAGGCTCTAAACCTTTTGAGCCTGCACTATGTGTGAAGGATTCTGAGCTGTATCTCAGACCATGGGAAAATGATACACTAGAAGCACCATAAGAAAATTTCTGTTTATAGGGCTCGTTTGAGTTGCTTGTTGAAGAACTGCATGGTAGGGCAAAGTGGACTTCAGGGAGCCTCTCCGAGGCTATTTCTCCACTGGAAGAAGCAAAGGGTGGAGGTTAGCGCTACAATAAAAGTAGGGAAGAAGGTGTGATGTAGACTGACTTGAAAGACACTGAGGAGGTAAAGATGCAGTGGAGACAAAGGTACAATTGAGCTCCAGGGAAGTGAGGCGAAGCTTCCAGAGCTTTCAGTGATACACACAGCTCACTGCAGCACGTATTCCATAGGACCACCACCCCTCTCCTAGAGCTTTTGCTTTTTCCTCAAGCAAAAGTCTGGACTCTTCTGATGACATGGATGTGATTGGCCTGTGTGAAGGAAAGTTCAGAGTGTATTCAGAAAAAAATAAACCTCTTTAAAAGGTTTTTGGGTCCAAATCCAGTGGTATCTCAGTTCATGAACTTCATTTGTTTTACAGTTTGTGGGAAGATGGCCACACTTCTATTAGGTGGGGAAGATGAACACAGGGTGGGTTTTGTCAGCAAAGTGGAGTTTGTGAATGGAGGGAAAATTCTGTTTGGGACAGAGATTTAGCTCAGTGGTTCTGGTACCTGTCTTGCAAGTGCAAGGACCTGGGTTTGATTCCCCAGTAATCATATACAATACTGAGCGTGGAGACTCATGCCCAGCAGCAACCAGTACCACATCCAACAGTGCCAGGCGTGGTGGCTCACGCCTGTAATCCCAGCACTTGGGAGGCAGAGGCAGGAGGACTGCTGTGATGTGAGTATGAGGCTGAGCTCAGGGCCAGCTTGAACCACAAAGTGAGACCCTGTCTCAAAAATAAAAAAAGGAAAGAAAAAAGAAAATTCTGTCTAATGCCTTTGTTTGAGAACTGAATTATTTGTGAACAGAAGCATTCATGAACCAAGGTATTTCTATAGTTATTAAAAATACAGACTGTACTATAAAATAGTTCCTTCTAATGCAAAGAGCATATTAATTAGCACAGTACTGATATTTTACATATTTAAATTCCCATCTGCTTATTCTGTGTGATGAGTCAGGACATTGATGGAAACAGGGGTGAAGGAGAGAGTTTTATGTATCGCTGTGGCATTCCCTCAGCCCCTTTTTTAGTAGTTTGTTCAAGTTCCTCTTTTACTGACAAATTAATACATCATAACATTCATACAAAGACAAAAATTGTAATTTCTAAAAAATGTAATTTTCTATATACATGGTTATTGCTCCAAGTTTTCTTATGCCAAAGTGAATCACTGGATTCATCCTGCTTTGCAAGGAATTTACTTCTTCACATATTTAAAATTAAAGAAAACAAAATTTCAGAAGCACAAAAATTTATTTGGTATTATGGGTACCAATAAGTAATGATGATTTTTCTTAGGTCTAAATAAACTTAATCTTCAGTATAAATATTAAAATAAAAAGGGAATAAATGGATAAGGAAAAATTCTGAATTAAACATTCAACACTTAGCATATTCAATTTTTAAAAATCATGATGAATACAAGTTTTAATTATAAAGATATATTTAGAAAAATATTCACTGCTACTTTTGGGTCAACATGGGGAAATATATATGTACTTTTTCCTTTCTTTTTCTCTACAATCTTACTAAAATATCAGAAAAATGTCTGAAAACATAATACATTTCCAAAGTTCTGGATTCAGGACAAGATGCTCCAAGATGACAATTTGGGTTCATTTTGTAAGATTTACACTTTTCCCCTCTCCTGTTAGATCTCTTTGTATTTTGGGCATTTTCTAAGAGATATCTTCAGCTCTTTCTTCTTAAAAATATGTACTTATTTGTCATGTATTTTTAATATTTAACCTTACTCTTATAGTCTTTCCACATTTTTTCTATATAATATTATTTGTTGGAGTTTTCTTCTGCCCACATAGTATGTGTTTTTCTTTATTTCCAATTTTAATCAATTTTCTATTATTGTACTTCTGACTTCAGGATTTTGTCTTGTAGGCTTCTTTCAAATGTTTAATGATCATCTTGGATTTCTTAATATTTAACAGCAACTAGTGGACAGATTGGAAGCTCTGCATGAATGGGTGCATTTTGCTTAGTGGAATCCAGCCAATTTGTTGAGATAGCCCCAAATGTCAGTAACCATATGTCTTTCCTCAGGAGCTGTACAATTTCTCCAGGGAAGAACGCATTGTGTAGACTTTAATCTAACAGTAATATTGTGCCTGGAGATACAAATACAAAAGCTAGAAGTGAACTAGGAAATCTTACTCTGCAGTATCTGGGTTTCCACATATATTATTTTTTGACAGAGAACTCTTGCTAATATTCTCCTGCGCCATCTGTCTGTGGCCTGGAGTCCCTTGGTTCAGTTTCCCCAAAAAGGAGAATTCCATTCCTGTCCAAGTCAGAGAGCAGGAGATTCCTAACTCTATGTCTCTCAGAAGGCACCAGCAAACCAGACAGTTCTTTTCACACATTGCCTTCTTTCACATTAAGTTCTTAGTTTTAGGGAATGTCATTACATCTGTCACTAACAATGAAAATCTAAGATGAGGTGATTCTCTAATGATTTTTGTTATTTTTGTTTCCTGAGACTGAAAGTACTTTGATAACTAATAGTCATTTATGGAATTTTTCTCCCTAACTCTGACCAGCAGTTCTTACATCTGAAATAAGAAGATGTGGGCTTGTTCCACATTTTCTTAGGTATTTCTTTCTGGCAGTAGAAATAACATGTACATTTAAAGTAATTGAATGACTAAAGCTTCTATGGCTTGGAACTGATTTTCTTGAGAAGCACCATGGGATCACTGAGAAAAATATATGCGACCAGGAGTGTAATGACACAAATGTCAATTTCCTCTTTCTTCAATTGTCTGACTCTGTACATACAGATAGCTCACTTGACCTCCCGGGATTTTATTTTTAAATGATGACATTGAATTAGTGATCTCTACAATCCTCTCTACTTCCCACATCCTAGGGGTGAGTGCGATAATGTGATGGAGCAAGTATGAACTACAGTAGTAAATCCAAATGCCTACCATAGTGGAGTAATGTTCCAAAATCTCTGCTACTTTGTGGAAAAGATTAATTATGAAATCATCCAAAGATCTAAATATTATAACATACTCTATTATTAAAATATGTAAAAATTGAGACTTTTTATCTTTTGTCTGTTTTTAATAGCTTGATTTATTTCTTAAAACTACCAAGGCTAAGTTTCTTTCTATAGATATGCATATAACTGACTTGATATTTTATGTAATTTTTTATAGTTTTCAAAGCATTTTATCAGAATTTTCCATGTAACTGTCCTGATAATGTTAAAGAAATTCATACAACACATACTAATATTACCTTCATTTTCTAGATGGTAACATAAATAGCCTGTAAATGTCACAAAGACAATAAGTGGCAAAGCCCAGAAATTGTAACTTCAGCTGTGATTTTCACACCTTGTGTTCATTCCATACTGGACAGGTTCTGAAACCAAGCACAGTATCCTTGTACGTATATACACTGAATAGCTAGTTAAAGGCCCAATAAAATTTTATAAAAATTATGAAGTAGTACAAGATCAATGGCAACACTGCATTCATTCATTCTCAATATTACTTTAAGATTTCAAAAGTAATTTTCACCACACAATTTAAATCCACATGCTTAAATGTACTTTATGCCAGTAGAATTTAATACTCTGTATATTATATCTAATATTACACAAGACTCAGACTGGCCTACAGAGTCAATGTCAACATCTCTTATAGAGTTATCCCTCAATTATTTTATAATTCTTCCACATCTGAACTGGTCATCAAACTTGGAATACAAGTACATTTAGATTTATTCACTTCATCTATCCACACAGACCAACATGCCCTTTGCTTTCTAACTTCCTCATGTCTCACATTAGAGAATCACTAGCAAGGCAAGGTAATCCACTCAGACCCATAATCCTCTCAGAAGCCTTATCATGGGCCTCAGTGTGTAGTCCTTGTGTCGCCCTCCACTCTCCTCACAGGAGCTAAAAGAACACATCTGCATTCCCATGTTTGCCTCCATCAGGCTTTTGAAGCGCAAAAGTGACTTCCTGAATGCTCCTGATAAAGGTCCAGTCCAGGACCACACTTATTCCCCTGTCCTCAGGGCCTGGCTCTTACTTCTCTAGCAGTGAGTCGTCTGAGTGGGATTCTCTGCAGGAGTTTGAGCAGTCAGTGGTGCGGTGATGAATTTTGATCCAGAAGTCACTGAAGCAAGCAGTGAATTGAAATGCTTCATTTCCTTCCACCTCCTGTGAATAATTCCCAATCACAACTTAGATCCTTTAAAAAAAATCATAGCCTTTTATAATCCAATGGAGATACTGGAATTGTGGAATAAAACTGCTAATATTTATCTTATGAGATGGTCTAGTAACGCAGGGAACTCACTGGCTCATGTAACGGAACTGTCAAGTCAATATAGTTACTCCGCTAATATTGCCCAGAATCCATGTCCTTCCCAGGCTCCATCAACATTTCAGCCTCGAGCTCCACACTGTCCCCACCTGCAGTGCACTCTACCTTAATGACAGCAAAGTGCCTCTGTGGCCTATAAAACTCACACCCTTTTGTCCTAGTAAAAGTTTTCTTGCCTCTCGGTTGCTCTCTCTGGGTTATTTATCTGTCCTTCCATGGATCTCTGCTGAGAACAATCCTACTGTTTCTGAGATCTGTTAAACCACATTCAAACCATAGTGAATCAGGTGAATATTTTTCAAGTTGTAGATGATATCTCATTGTTAGACCATACATTCTATGCAATGGACTATTAACAATAATTTCTAAGAGACTATGAATCAAAGTGTTAGACTGAGAGCCAAGGATTTAGCTAGATGGTGCTGCATTTGCCTCTCATAGACCAGGTCTTGAATTAGACCCTTGGTACCAGAAAAAAATACATTAGACTGAATGATCATAAGTAATAATTTTTTTAACTTGCTTAGTTTTCTGTAAATGTTTACGTTTGGTGCACAGTGATGCAACTTTTTCCTATGAACTACAGTACAAAATGTAGATGGTAGAGAGCCAGGGATATAGCTCAGTGGTTCCGGCACCTGTCTGACAAGCGCAGGGACCCAGGTTCGATCCCCAGTAACCACATACTATACTGGGCGTGGAGACTCACGCCCATCAACCAGTACCACATACCACAGTGCCGGGCTTGGTGGCTCATGCCTGTAATCCCAGCACTCGGGAGGCAGAGGCAGGAGAATTGCTATGATGTGAGTTTGAGGCTGAGATCAGGGCCAGCCTGAACCACAAAGTGAGACCCTATCTCAAAAAAATCTTTTTTAAAAATGTAGAAGGTAGATATTAGAAAGGGAAATTCAAATCCTTCCAAGAAAAATCACTGTGTATACTGGAAATGGGAATGGTTGCTAGTTGGCAATCAGAAGATAAATATATTTTATATGGTATTTACCTACTACATATTAAATTGTAAGATTTCTAATATTCTAGTATGCAAAGTATTTGCTCTGTCTTTGATAACTATATCTTACAAGAGTAAAAGCAGCAGCAGTTTGACAAATATTTTCTGTTTATTTGAGGAAACAATGTTTTCAAAGTCCATTTAAATCAGTCATCTCTGCCTACCTGAGTAAGAGATAAATGTATTCATCTAAAGAGTTCATTCCAGTTATGATGCCAAAAAAAAAAAAAACAAAAACACTTAACTATAAAGGTTTCCTATACACTCAAATACAGAGTTACTTCGCAACAATTCCAACTTTGCTTTATGCAGGATGGAACTTAGAGACTTCTCTGCAGCCAATCTTTGGGCAGTGTCTAAGTACATAAGGAAGAAATAAGATAAGTCAAGCATGATAGAACCAGTGCCAGGTTCACTGTCAGCAGTTCCAGAATCTTTGGACTTTAAGTTCCCTGTGCCTCACTTGATTTAAATTGTAAGGAAGCAAGATGAAGCTAACTTGTAAGAGAGCTTTATCTTTCTGTTGGCCATCTGGGTAGCAGTAATTGAGCAGGTTTAAGATTTCATCTCACTCCACAAAGAATGGCTGCCATTGCAGAATTAGCCAGCAACCAAAATGTCCAATAACTGGAGACTGGATAAAGAAGATGTGGTTCTTTTATACAATGGAGCATTACTCTGCCATTAAAAATGATAAGATTGAGTCACTCATACTCAAATAGATGTACTTTGAGGACATCCTCATAAGTGAAATAAATAGTCACAGATGTGTAAATATCATATCTTTTCTCTGGTATGAGAAATGAAGATGTAAATGAGTTCTAGTATATATAGTAGATATTGTGAAATAGAAAATATTTAAAAGGAAAGAGGATGTATGGATAAATGATGAGGGAAAAAATACGATACTAATAAAGAAAGGAAACAAAGCTTATGTATATAGGGAATGTTTCAGGGTGGGTGGGGAAGGGGAAAAATATGAATCAAGTCATATCATATTCTGGTACAAACTCTCAGTGTTGAATGCAATGAAGATGTATATTCATAATGTACCAATGAAGACTTGAATTTTTTTAAAAAAGATAAAATACTAATATTGCCTTTTATTTCTTTAGAACCAGCACATTCCACAGGGTGTAAAAAAAGTTCCTTGACATCCACTACCAAAAGCAAAACCAATCATTAGAAGAAACCATTTACTATGCCAATAAAAAACACAGGAATCTTCTCTCACTATATTCTCAATCTAGGATTGTTCTTTCTTCCTTCCTTGGGCTGTGCCTTTGCTTTGCTCATGAATTCCCCTCTGTTTTTATGGAAATTCAAGAGCAATCAATCAGTTCATGAAAAACCAATCAATGTAGAGAATTGATAATTCTTCACACCTTCTCTTTTTTCCTCTTTTTAGGTAATAGGTGCATAGCTTAGTACCTCTAGAACCTAGGATCCTGAGGTATGATGGAACAAATTCATTCCACAGCCTGTCCCCTACTACCCTGTCAGTCTCAGTCAAGTTACTTAAATCTTCACTTTTAGTATAACAGAGAAAATAATAAAGATCTTGCAATGTTATGTTTATTAATAAACATGGATACTATCCAGTACATTCAGTATTAGCAGGCTAAGTTGTATTAGCAGAATAATACCCCATTGTATAAAAGAACCACATCTTTATCCAGTCTCCATTCAGTATTAGCAGTACCAGTGAGTACATGGGAAATAATGTTTACACTCATCAGCATCAAAAGCAGCACCATTTAATGTTGTAATACACTTCATTTTACCAGCAATAGTGGCAAAGATAAGTAAGAGTGATTATGCTCAAGATTGTTTGCGGTATAAATGAGGAGAGCCCTGCATAGTGTACACACCAGGGAGAATATAGTAGTTATCTCTCTGTTGAAGAAATGGTAAGAAGTACTATTAGAAGTAATATTTTTACACAATCCATGTCCATTTCCTTGACAAACTATTCCCATGACCCAGTCTGTTCATGGCATGGGAAAGCTCTCTGAATTCATATCCACTGTTCCAAGTATCAAGAAGAGTTTAAACTATGTATTATAGTGAGTATGAACCTAGAAAATAAAATACATTCTTTTAGAAAATGTTACTCATTCATGAGACATCATACCTGGCATGAACCAATAAACAAGGAGAGGTTAATTTGGTTCACACTGTTAGAAGTTTCAGTCTATGGTCACCAGGGAGAGATAGCGTGGCACAGGACCTGCCAGGAGGAAAGTTGCTCACATCATGCTGGCCAAACAGCTGAGAAGAGCAGAGAGGAGAGAAGAGCAAGCAGCCTGGATGGGAGATGTATTTTTCAAGGTCATGACTTCTCCAGCCAGGCTCCACCTCCCAAAAGCACATCACCTATGAACTATCAGTGGACCTGCCCCCCAATGAATAGGTATAATGACCTATAATCCAATCTACACCAGACACATGATATTTTGGGGAGACATTTCAGATCCAAATCAGATAACAGACAATTTTGTTGAGAAGGCATAATGTCAATCAGAAAGTAGAGGCCTGCTCTCTACAAAGAGTAGAGAAACCTAGTGATACATGCCTATCTGTAGAAATATAGAGTAAGTGGTACAGAATTATAGACAAGGGAAAAATCTGTAAACACAAACCAGAAAAAGCTTCTTGTGTATGATAGTATTTATTACCCTTCTGGGTCCTGCATACCTATCCATCACTCTTGAGCTGCCCAAGGCTGATCTACCTTGGCCCTGCCTGCCTACATGTTGTTCTTCAATAGCTAGGCCACCTCCCTGACATCAGCAGTGGGACTGACAGCAAAGGCCAGATCCAGAAAGTGGTATAGGGCAAAAAAGACCATCAGTCTGATCTCAGAAAGGTGGAGGGGAGTGAGAGCCCCTTTGAAGCCTATAGCTAAAAACGGAAGCCACGGAGAGCAAAGATAGCTACTGCAATAAGACCCAGAGGACTACACTGCCTGGTGAGTGGTTGGGATGGGCCCCTCCTACTGGAACCCAGACTTGCTATAAAGGATGGAAGGCTTGAACCAGCAGCAGAACTGTGTGTAGTGTTTAAACCCACAGGAGGTCAGGGAGCTCACTTCCAGCCTTGCAACCAGACACCAGCCTGAATCTCAGTGGACTGTGGTTAGCTTGGATCTGCATGCTGCTGCCCACATTGTCTACTGGTAACACAGAAGATGCGCCTTAACATGGATTTTTTTTTACTCTCTTCATTTTTCTTTCTTTTTCTGTCTTCTCTCCTATTCTTCAGTTCTCTTCTTTCTTGTTGTTGTTTTCCCTTTATGTTGTTTATTCTTAATTTTTTTATAGAAATGAGTGTAACTAGTTTCTAGTTCTGTTGCTGTTAGTTTATTATGTTCCTGTATTTGTTTCTTCCCCTTCTTTTTCCTTCCTATCTTCACTTTCCCAAAGTTTACATGATCTTCGGGCATCCTGTAGCCCTACTTCTGACCTTTCCCTCTTCTATTTATCCAGCTCCCTCAATTCCTGCAAAGACTTCTTTCCAGGAGGTAAATCCACTGTACTGAACAGCTTACTTAACTTAATAACCTGCAAATATATTACTTGTTGGTCTTAGATTTTGTTGTATAACTTGCCTGATTTATGTGGTAGAGAGTAACAGACACCACAGTTTGTAATTTTTCTAAGCTGTGTTTGATGGTGTTGTTAATGCTAATTGTACTGATTTGGCCACGGTGACATGGTTGCTCCAGTTAGTTGTTCTTGCAGGTATTCTGAGACTAGGTTACCCGAGTGTCGTTATAGACTCAAAACCCAAAGACCTGGAAGACACTTCAGAGAAGTAGTCTTTCCTTATGTGTTTTAAATACTTGCAATAAAGATACTTCCAATAAACAATATGCAAATATCAAGTCAGGTGTTAAACCTATTTCTCTTTATTTTTATTTTTGTTCTGGCATACTGGGGATCAAACTCAGGATCTTGTGCTTGTGAGGCAGGTGACAGAACCACAGAGCTAAGTCCCCAAACTCTAAACAAAAAATGTTAACAACAAAATAGAAATAAGAAGACATCTAAGCAAGATGCAAATTAGACTTCTAGATCACTAAAAGCAAATCCAGACGGCAAGTAGATGGAACAATATGTAAGTCAACTACCTGTACACCCTGAACTGGTAGCAAGGGAGGTAATGAAAGAGACCCCGGAAAAAAGTGAAATCAGAAGTAATCTCTTAGGTAATAACAAAGATCATGACCATAAAGATATGATTAATAACTCTGGAGTGGATAGAGATTAAAAAATAGAAGAACTAAGGAAAATGATAGATTCTTTGAATACTGAACACAGCAAGAAATGGAAAACATAAAACACATCCAAGAAGATATCCAGGAAGTTAAAAAAATTCCACTGAAGTTTCCACAACAGAATGTGAGGAGAAAGTTTTAAAGATAAAAGAAAGCATGGCAGCCAGCAAACACAAAAAGAAAGATTTCTTAAAAAGCAAGGGAACAGGAGAAATCAGTCCAACACCTACTAGATGATGTGAAAAACAATAACTGACAATTGATTGGAGTTAGTGAAGGAGTAGGAGACACAAAAAGAGCACAAATAAATTTTTCACAGAAGCAATGACAGAAAACATTCAAAACAGGGAAAAAGAAATTGAAATAAAGATAAGTGAGCCATATAGCACTCCAAATAGCTATGATTAAATAAAATCTACAACCAGGCATACAATATTCCAGATTCCAGAAGTTCAACACAAGAACAAAATATAAAAAATAATTAGAAAAAAGAAAGAAATCACATGCAAAGGAAAGTCCATCAGAATCACAACAGACTTTAAGTCAAGAAGAGCCTGGAGTGAAATATTCAAGTCAGAAAAGAAAACTACCATCCAGCCAGACTAATGTATTCTGTAAAAGTATCTTTCAAACTTGTTGGAGAAATAAGATCTTTTCATTACAAAGAACACCTGAGGATATTGCTGAATACTAAATCCACACTCAAAAAAACTCTAAATAATATTTTAGGAAAAGACAATGAGGATGACAACTCAATGAAGTCCAACAGAATGAGTCCATCAGAAAAGAAATTAGGTGCAAAGAGGGAGGACAACAAGAAAAAGACAATGACAATAGTAGGTCAGTATATATCAGTTATAAACATCAGTGTTAATGGCCTCAACTCTCCAATCAAAGGAAATAGGAAGAATGTATTAAGAAAAAAGATCCAAAAATATGTTGCATACAAAAAACACACTGAGCTCAAAAATAAATTCATAGACTAAAAGTCCAAGGGTGGGAAGTAATACTCCATGTGACAGGAGCCAGAAAAAAAATCAAAGGTATCTATCCTATTTTATGACAAAGTGAATTTCAAATCAAGACTAATTAAGAGAAATAGAGAAGAGAAGATCATTACATCATTGTAAAGGATGCTTAAGTCTTTCTCTGCTTTTGGGATTAAGTGATACATGCATGATCCCCTTCCATGAGGGAGAAGTGACAATCATAAATATACATGCAACAAATACTAGTACACCCAACTACATAAAATAAATATTAATGGACACAAAAAATCCAATAAGCACTAATACCAGAGTGAAGGACCTCAATACTCCACTATCACAAATTGATAGATCAACTAGAAAATATTCAAGAATAAAATACTAGAACTCAACCAAACTCTTGAAAAAATGGACTAATAGATGTTTATAGTGTCTCACCTTGAAATTTAGAGTACACATTCTTCTCAACAGCACATGAGCCTTTCTTCAAAGTAGACCACAATGAAAGCAATCTTATGAAGGAAATTCATAGCAGTGAATACCCATACTAGGAAAATAGCGCAAGCTCAAATAAACAACCTAATGCTAAACCACAAACTTAGAAAAACAAGAATAAGACAAACCCAAATCTCATACTAATTATAAAGCTCAGAGCAGAAATCAATGCAATGAATACTAAGGAACAAAAAAAAAAAATCAATGAAGCAAAGAATTGGTTCTTCAAAAGAATAAACAAAATCGATGCAACTTAAGCCAACATTACCCAAAAGGGAGGAAAAGGCACAAACCCATGCAATTACGAATGATAATGTTGAAATTACAAGATTCAGTAGTTATTTAGAGTATTATCAGTACCTACTTTGAGAACCTGTACTCCAATAAGATAAAAAGAAGAAATAGAATAGACAGACTTCTAGATACAAATGAATTACCAAAGTTGAACAAAGAACATTAAAAAATTCTACAGAACCCAATATTAATCAACAAAATTTAAAACATAATTAAAAGTTTATCAACAAAGAAAAGTCCAGGTTTTCTTCCTTCCTTTTCTTCTCTCTCTCTTTCTTTTCCCCTGAGATGCTATATTCTGTCTTAGGATCAACAAACTGCAGAGAGCATGATCTCTTGCTGTTACTATTCTTCCATCTTCCTGGAAGCCCCCAAGAAAAGCTTTTCTAAAGTTCACTGCTGAATTCAACAAGACATTTAGAGAAGAACTATTATCACTACTATTTATACCCTTCAAAGAAACTGAAGGTGAAGCAATACTCCCAATTCATTCCTGGAAACATGTATGACTTAATCTCAAAAGCAGAGAGAGACACAAGCAAAAAAAAAAAAAAGAGAGAACTACAGGCCAATCTTCCCCAATGAATGTAGAACAAAAATTCTCAATAAGATACTGGCAACAGAACACAGAAGATCATGAAGATCATACATCCTAACCAAGATGGATTCATCCCAAGAGTGCAGGGACAGTTCAGCATATGTAAATCAAAAATGTAATACACTATATTAACAGAGTCAAGGACAAAAACCATATAATCATCTCAACAGACCCAGAAAAAGCATTCAACAAAATCCAAAATCCATTCATGCCAAAAACCCTACAGAAAATTGGAATAGATGGTCATTATCTCAACTTGATAAAAGCCATCTATGTATGAAAAACCAACAGCCAGCCTCATACTGGACAGTGAACAACTGAAACCTTTCAAGCTAAAATCAGGAACAAAAGAAGGATGCCTATTATCACAACCCCTGTTCAATATAACTCTAAAACAGCCATAGCAATTAGATAAGAGAAAGAAATAAAAAGAATTCAGATAGAAAATGAATTTAATATTTGTTGATGACATGATACTCTATATAGAAGACTCCAAGAACTATACCAAACATATCCAAGACATAATTCACAAATTTAGTAGAGGAGCTGGATACAAGATCAATACTCAAAAATTAATAGCTTTCCTGTACTCATGGTCATACACAGACTCATTGAGAGAGGACCTGGAGAGAAACTCCTTTCACAATAACATCCCCAAAAATCAAATACCTAGGAATCAATCAGAAAATGGGAAGACATCCCATGTTCTTGGATATGAAAAACCAATATAGTGAAAATGGCCATATTTCCAAAACTACTGTATAGTTTCAATGAAACCCCCATTGAAATTCCAACAATATATTTGACAAAACTAGAAAAAAAAAATCAAAAGTTCATTTGGAACCAGAAGAAACCTAGAATAGCAAAATTAATTCTAGGCAACAAAGACAAGGAAAGGGGTATCATAAGCCCCAACCTGAAACTAAAATACAAAGCCACTCCGATAAAAACAGCATGGTACTGCTAAGAAACAAATAGAGGATCAGTGAAACAGATTAGAAGATGCAGAAACAACTGCAAATGTGCTCATCGATCATCTTTGACAAAGAAGCCAACCATCCTCACTAGAGAAAAGACAGTCTTTTTAATAAGTAGTGCTAGAAAAACTGGATTTTAACTTGCCATAGATTGAGACTAGATGCTTATTTACCAATATGAACTAACCTAAAATCAAAATGGATCAAAGATCTAAATATTAAAATAGAAACAATGAACCTGCTGGAGGTTAGTGAGGTAGAACTCTTAAAGACATTGACTTGAAGAAAGACTTTATGAATAAAACTTCAGTTGCATGGGAATTAGCACAAAAAATCAACAACTAGAATTCACCTTATTAAAAAGTTTCTTCACAACAAGAGAAACCACCAGCAGAGACAACCCACAGTGTGGGAAAAAAATTTTACCAGCTGTTCCTCAGACAAAGGTCTGCCACTTAGGATCTGTAAAGTACTTAAGAAATCAGATTTCCCAAATATAAAAACTTAATCAAAAAAATGGTCATCTGAAACAGACATTTCTGAGATAAAGTAAAAACAGAAAATTTAAGCATGTGGAAAAATGTTATCATCTCTGGAAATTTGAGAGATGCAAATTAAAACAATTTTGAGATTCCACCTCACTCCAGAGAAAATGGCTACTATTAAGAATTCAATCAGTAACAAATGCTGAGGGGACTGTAGAGAAAAAAGGAATCTAACTCCATTGTTGGTAGGAGTGTACACTGGTACAACCACTGTGGAAATCAATGTGAAAATTCCTCAGAAAACTAGTATTAGAAATCCCATTTAACCAAGCTATTCTGCTACTGGATATCTTCCCAAAATAATTAAAAGCACCATACCACAATGATATATGAGCACTCATGTTTATAATGGCACCATGTGTAATAGCTAGATCTTTGAAATAGCTGAAATGCTCATCAATAGCTGGCTGGATAAAGAAGATGTGAAAGGTTTTTTTAATATATAAAATGAAGTACTATTCATCCATAAATATTAATAAACTAGAGACATTTATGGCAACCTGGATACACGCTGAGGCCATATTCTTAAGTGAAATAAACTTGACACACACATGTAAATACTGAATAGTTTCTCCGATGTGAGAAAGTGAAAGTGTAAATGAGGACAAAAATGTATAACAGATAATGCGAAGCAGGAAGAAAAAGTTCAAAAGGGAAGGGTAAGTGGGAGGGATATTGAAAAGAAGGAAAAAGTGGAAACAGTTTTTGTAATAGGGAGAAGTAGACAGATGAAAGGAAGGGAATGAGAAAAGGGGAAAAAAGAAGAAGCAGACATACCATGTACCTGTACAGAGTATACACCCCCAATCATGAATAGTATCATAATGCATACCTAACATGTGCCAAGAAACTTCGTGGGGGAAAAACAATGTATTTACTCTAGTCTTCTACAGGGATATCTTTGTGTTTTCACTGGCCTTTGGATAAATCAATATACAATTTTAAAATGTATTTTCAAAACTTAAGCAAATTGAATAAATCAGGAAATGGCATTGCAAAAGCACTGCAAAGTTCCTGCCAGGGTGATCATTCTAAGCAACACTGCTCTCATGGACTCTCTAACTCTGCAGCTAAATTGTTTGTCCTTGCTCCAATGGTAAGCATGGCTCACTGGCCCATCGGCAACTGTGCATGGAGCTCCCCTTTCATTTTCACCTCATTTGTCCCTGTCACGTGACAGTTTTTACAGAAAGAAAATGATAGGACAGATTTAATGTTAAGACAGGAGGAAATATTGCTGGGCTCAGTATCTGTGGAATAGAGAGGGGAAGGCAGCACTGTGGAACAATAAGTGTCACTTAATAATCAAGCTCCACTTTCAGTGCAGATCACAGTCAACTCTGGAAAGCGGTAAAGCTAAAGGACTTTTGAGTTGCTCCATGTTTAGCTGAAGGTGAAGTGTTGCTTTTGTGAATTCTAGAGTGGGTCCTGTCTGGGGAGGATGAGTGAATGCCGAGTTACGACGCTGACCCTGGAGAAGGTTTCTGGAACTCTTCCAATTTTAATTAGGCTTCAGTGTATTTTGTAGCAAAGGGTCACAGGGTGAGGTAAAAGCTGGGAAGAAGGGAAGATCCATTGGTTTAACCTAGGGTTTTGCTCAATAAGTGAATTTTGTGAGCAGGGGGTTTACATGGCATGAGCTATGGGGGAGGTGAGGCCATTAGTGACAAACAAAAAGGGTGGAGGTGTCAAGAAGGCCACCGGCAAGGCTCAACTCATGGGCGTGAGTGTGCTCAAGCCCCTAAGGGTCTCCAAGTCTGTAGGGAGCAAAGTCTCAACCTTCAGGCTGAGGAGACGGGCACGCGGTTCACTTGCCCTAGCCAAACTTGAACCTCTCCCTTAGTGAAGTGGCTCCATTTTCTATCAGACAGTAGAATGGTGGCTTCTCTTTACAACCAGTATGCCTGAATGAAGCAGAATGCCAGAAAACAAACATTTAAATATGTCTCCCCAACTGCTCTGTGCTGTGCATTCTGCTGCCTTGTCATGCACTTCCGGAATCTAGGAAGACATCTGCCCCTCTCAAGGGAGACTGCCTTATTCCTGCGCCCCTCCCTCCTGTGCGCACACCCCACATGCCTCCCCCGAAGCACACTCAGCAGCTAAAGCTTTGCCTTCCAACCCACTCAAGTCTTTCACAGAAGATTAGCAAGCTCGTTCTCTCCCTCCCTGGACTTTGAGAGGAATTTTTCCTGCGTCTTTCAGTGTCGGTGACATTGCCCCAGTACACCAGCCCACACAGCAGCTGTGCGACGGAACTCTCAAGCCACTTGTACAAAGCTGCTCCTCTGAGGTTGAAGACTCAGTTTTAATCAAAATGGATGGAGCTTGGTCAGCAAAACACAATCTAGAAGACAGACTTCTTGTAAGAGACTCCAATATCACTCACTCAGAATTTCAACAGGGCATGCTAACATTCTGACGCTAAATGGGTCACCAGCCTTGCAGAAATAAGCCTGCAACAGGGAAGGGAGGGCCTATGCTAGTATTTTTCTTAGTATAGCAAAATGAATGAAATGTCAGCTTTGGAACTGGATCAGGAGTAAAAGCCCAACGATTGCCTACGGATCTGTGTGATATATTACTGGTCGCTTTTACCCTTCAACCTCAGTTTCCTGGTTGTCAAATGGTGAAGAAAATTGTTTCACAGGATATTTGTGGAGATGTAATGAAAATAAATAAATAACGCTCCAATATAGTAACTGGCAGATGGTAGGTACTCAGGAAATGGGAGCTGTGATTATCACTTCGTGTGGAATCTGAGAGGTTCTGTTGTCTCCAAGGAGCAAGCTTTAGTCTGTAATCAAGAATGTTTTATATTTCTTCTAGTCTGTATCTCTCTCTCTCTCTCTCTCTCTCTCTCTCTCTCTCATCCTCTCTCTCTCTCTCTCTCTTTGTTATTTTTCTCTACTGAGCAAGACATTTTAAAGTTCAAGCATTCTGTGCTTCTTTTAAAAAGAAAATCAAAATCAGAATGAAGGGCACAATGGCCAGAGCAAGGGCCAGGGCCCTCTGTGGCCGCAGCGACATCAGTTGCTCCACTCACTAGAGCATGTGCGTAGCACAGAGGAACAGATGTGTGGCCTTGGACTCCGCTGTCCACTTCCCTGGAGTAGGGTACTGTCATATTAAGAATGTTTCTTTTTCTGCAATGCCTACATTACATAAATCATAAATAAAGTGTATCTCAGA
Source organism: Petromus typicus (assembly GCA_004026965.1). Lineage (NCBI taxonomy): Eukaryota > Metazoa > Chordata > Mammalia > Rodentia > Petromuridae > Petromus > Petromus typicus. The sequence continues at coordinate 32,207 of PVIR01002631.1, forward strand.
CTTTTCCGAGCAAATAAAGACAACCTGACTAAAATAGATTAACTCTCAAATGCCTTCCAGGGGTTGGCAGGTAGCATATAGTAGGGAAGTGGATCAGATGGGAAAACAGCAGGGTGTCCAGGGGAGATCACATCCCCTGTCCTACACAAAGAGGAGGACAAGAGGCCTGAGGATGACTCTGATGGCTACAGTATCCAGGTTTTTTCAAAAAGAGATAAATCCGAGGACTTTAGGTGAAATTAGATTTTTCATTGTGAACCACTAACTCAGAATTTTAGATGTGGTTACATTCTTTTTATGCAAGCTCTAAGTCTTGCGTGGGAAGAAAAGTAAGAATAAAAATGACAAAAGTCAGAAGAGTAGCATCCTCTTCCCTTCAGCTATGACTTTTCTTTATTAATACTTCTCAGTGTCTGAGGCACAGAGAACGTTGTACTTGTTAATTAAGCACTGTGATGTTATAAACTAGGGAGCAGGAGTGAACCTTCGTCAGAACATGATAATTAGATCACTTCACAAGATTCATGAGGCTGATCGCAAAAACTCAATTAGGTTTCACAATTAATCATTCACATTTACACTTCACCACATGTATAATGATGAAAGTAATCATTTGAAGTGAAGTTCTTTGTTCTGATGTGTTTCACTGTATGGACACCAAGCATAACTATTTCTCTGCTCCTGCATCTTTACCTCTATCCATACTGGACTTCCCATAGCCAAGGCCACCGGACCGTGTCCTCCATCTCTTCTCATGCTAATCCACAATGCATGCCTCAGAGACAGGAAGAGTTTGTTCAGTCCCTTTAACAAGCCAAGAACACAACAGAGTAGTTCATAACAAATGAGAGAAACCTGAACTTTTGGACCAGCTTTCTCCACAGAGGAAATGATAGCGCAGGGAGTCATAAGTCAGTCTCAGACAATAAGAATCCAGCAAAGGAGAAGAATAAGACCTCAAATAAGCTCATATTCTCAGGCAGATGTCCAAAACAGTAAGCAATGTATGTCATAGGCTACATCCTGTAGCTGCTGAGTGGTTGATGCCAGGCTGATTGCCACAGAACTAACTGACAATGAGCCACACCAGACATACACATACACTGTATTTCAGGCTGTTTTGAAGCAATACCTCATCTCAAAGGATGAAAAAAAATGGGACAATAATTTTTAAATAAACAGAAAGAATATTCAGGCTTCTAGCCTCAATGGCAAGCTCACAGATGATAAGTGACATTAGTAGAAAAGTCACCTGGTAGAAGAAACGCTTTGCTAAGAAGTCCTGAAAGCAAGTGGTCCTACCACCTTGTCTAAAAGATAAATTGGACCCCAAGCAAATGGCTTGAGAGGTTCCCACTGTCATCCTGGGTAGCTGGATGGAAACACTGTCATCAAGAAAAGGATCTCCCCACAGAGGCTGGGGAAGCCATGGAAAATTTTTGTGTCAGCATCACCAACACCACTGAGATCCTCATTGTTCTGATGTAGACCTCAGCCATACACTCCCGATACCTATGAATTTGCAAGAAACTGTTCTTATACCCGACTAGCTTGAACTCTCAATAGCTACATTTCTTTGGGTTCCATTTTTCACACTCCTTCTATAAGTTCATCTCAGTTTCCAAATAATACCATAGCCACAAGATCAAAATTAATTTAAAAATCATTAGGAGGCAGAGTAGCTTGGTTGAGGGCAGTAACCTAAAAATGGCTATATACACAGATAAAAGTACTTCAAAGTATCAAAGAACCCCAAATAGACTAAGATAAACCTTAGAGGCCAGTATATGGTATGGAAAGGGAACAAAAAAATTAAAGGGTCAGAAACTTACTAAGGTATTATTAAGGTTATCAAGATGAAAACCACTTGCTAAAAAGCAGGGTCCTCAAGAAATATAGATTCTAGGAACAAGCCAAAAAAATTGTGGGGGGGTTGTTCTTTGTTTCTTTCAGGCCAGTGCAAGCACAGCAGTGTCTTAGACCAATACCTAATTTAATTTAAGTCCTGTATGAAAAAGGTGAGCCCTGTGATGTGTCTACATTTGGGAAATGTAGACCATGAAGTTTTCAGTTCTCCAAGTTCTCAAAAAAAAATAAAGCTCATTTTTTAAAAATTATCAAATATTCCAGATTAACCATTAACTCAGAATGAGACACTATTCACCCTACAAGTAAAAGTCAAAAGATTCACCTACACACATTGTGCATTCAAACATAGAAATGAAAGTTGGTGCACTACAGGAAGTATAGTAAATTGTACAGAAATAAATTGTTTTGTTTTGTTGAGCCAACATCGCCTTCTGTAGTTCAGGCTGACCTTGATATGTAGCCGAGGCTGGCTTCAAATTTAAGGTGATCGTCCTGCCTCTGCCACCCTAGTGCTGTGATTACAGGCATGTGCCACCATGCCTGGCTAGATTCAGTTTTCTAAATTGGGAGAGAAATTACTTTTTACTTAGGATTAAAAGAGAAGCACTTATTTTATGGCAAATAATGTATAATTTGGCAAATGACCTAAATTATTTTTTTCTTTTTGAATTTATTGAAGATATTTTTAAAACATCATTTTGGGTAGATGTAATTAAATAAAAGTAATTATATAGTTAGTAGAAGGATAAACTGCCTCTTGTTTCTCAGATTTGTAAAAGAAGTATCTATATCAAGTCAAAAATAATGTGAGATTTGAAATCTGACAGTCTGCCCATAAAATATGGTTTAGAGATTTCTTGGGAGCTATTCAAATCCACCCCAAGCATAGAAATTTCTGGAAATGAGGAAAAATTTCATTGATATCTGGCATTCTTACTTTGTCCTTAAGTCTGCTATTCTTTTTTGCCAAACAGAAAATAAAAATGAACATGATTCTTGGTCTAGACATGGAAGATTCTTTGAGTCTTCTTCGAAATGATAGAAATATTCTAAGGTTATATATTTTCAATGTTTTGTGTTGTTTTTAGATCCAATATGATGTAAAAGGAATGGAAACCAAGTAGAGCAGTGAATTCCCAAGAACACTGACTACAGCCCAGAGCATTTGTTTAGACATAAGATTGTTATACATTTTTCACTTATTCAGAGCTTGCTGCCATATACTTCTAATTCAGCATGCTGAAGTCTGAAACAGAGAAACTGCCATGGTTGTCTAGCAGTGGTGCTCAGTGCAAAAGAAGCAAGGCAACACCCCTAGAAGCCAAGAGCCTTGGGAAACTGCCGGCGACTGTTCGCGGTGTAGGGCCTAGGATCGCCGAAGACAGGAATGAACGGAGTCGGAATGGATAGACAACACACGAACACAAGAGAGGTTGTGATGTTGTTGTCTATCCATTCCGACTCCGTTCATTCCTGTCTTCGGCGATCCCAGGCCCTACACCGCGAACAGTCGCCGGCAGGAAAGAAAATCTCTTCTTTTCATCTACCATTTTCTTGCACTGAGTTGGTCAAAATCATAAAAAAAAAAAAAAAAAAAAAAAAAAAAAAAAAAAAAAAAAAAAAAAAAAAAAAAAAAAAAAAAAAAAAAAAAAAAAAAAAAGTCCAAGCTAAGTGTGCTCTGATAAATGTCCAAATGTTTTAGTTTGCAGTGGAAAAAATATATACTACCTTATATTTAAAATCAATATCAAGGGAGCAATGCAGAGAGATGTGAACACCGGAACAAAAAGTAAAATCGATTGATCAGGCTTCATCCATTTCTGATAGTGTAGATGGAGGAAAGAGCGAGGGTGACTCCCATGAGTTATAAAATGTAGAAGAAGCCATGATATGATGTAGCAAGGAAATGAAATAGAGATATTAAAGGGTGGTTTCAAAAGTTTAAGGAGAAATACTTTGCAAAGGCAAAACATGTGATGAGGCAAAAAGAAAGAAAGCCACAATGGATACAAAGAAAAAGGGAATGACTTTGACTTGTGTCTCTACAGAAAAAGGGAATTGGAGCCCAGTTTTGGAGGATGGTTGGAATAAGTATGGTTGTGACATATGCTTTAACACAGTTGGATGTGCAAAGATTATGGAATTAATTTATTCAAATCAAATGTAGTCCCAGCCTGTGTGGTCTCTTGAAAGCAGGTGACTACTATTTCTATGCCAAAATTTGGAAGGAGGATCTTGGTTCGTGCCAGAGCACTGGAAGCTAAATTCTGTTCTACTTGGTGAAATCAGAGCCTTTTACTTTATTCCCATTTTGTCACATATGTGGTTCCTCATATTTTTTAGCAAACTACTACTGTGGTTAGTGCTTTTCACGGAACATCAAGTAGTGTCCTCTCAAAGTGAAACCCATTCAGAACCTTTAGAAAATTACTTTATTCGGAAATAGGATATTTGCAGATATAACGTACTGCAGGTCTCAAGATAAAATACCGTGAATTTAGGGTGGGTTCTAAATCGAGATGTCCTTGAAAATAAGAAGAGAAGAAAACAGAGACACATGGGGAATACCAAGTGAAAATCAAGGCAAAGACTGACGCACCTGTCTACCAGCTGAGGGATACCAGTGCCGTGGTGTGGATCTTAAATATCCCTGCCTTTACACCTTAGTTTCCGGTTTGCCGTCATCAGGAAGCGGTAGAAACTTCCAGGTGGGATATAGAAGCTCTTCTGGTCACTGAATGTTCACCCTGGGAGGAAAGAGCGGCACCACAGACTCGGCCTGGTCCTCTCCAGCGCAGAGGAGCCGCTTTCCTCCCTCCACCTTCAGCTCCCGGTGCCGCGTGCTCAAACAGGTCCAGAGCGAGGAGGCCAAAGAGGATTGAAAGCTCCAGAACTGTGAGCGAGTACAGACCTCTCCCTTTCAACACTGATTATTTCAGGTATTGTTAGGGTAGTAGAAAGCTGACTGAAATAGCCAGAGAATTTATTCAGGCAAAGAGGAAAAATAAACGAATGAAATACAAAATAATATCTCAAAAAATTATACTGCCAAATATGTAAGGGATTCGGACAACATGGCAGGCTCAGGATATAAATAACCAGTTTTATCATTACCTAAATGATTTTGCTATAAGCGAATACTGATGTCCTTTGGTACTATGGTGTATTATATATACATAGGTAGATGAAATATAGACAACGCATTTTATCAAATAAGCAAACTTAATTAGTATGTTGAATCGCATAGCTTCACAGTAAACCCACTGAACCCGCGTGATACTGCATATGTTTTAATAATGCTATGAACCCCTAATGTTAAATAGGAAATGAATGCGAGTTAAGCTATGAACTATATACATTTATTAGTAATGTATTTAAGGGGTCAAATATCCACTTGCTAATTTATCACTACAATAAAATACAGAAATTTTAAACATTAAAAAATGTATTCAAAGCGAAAAATCTTTAAATTTTTATGTCTAAAAACAGTTATTTCCATTTTTTAAATTTTCTTCCCAAGATATGTCCATATGGACTTAGATCTATACATGTGAAGAAAACAGATACAAAATTTCCTCATCACTTTTTGCTATTTAATCTGACAATCACAAGTGCTTTTACCTTGAATGGCTTTCAAAATTCTTTCTCAATGACACCATAATATTACAGCAACTGACTAGACTTTGATTTAGTTATTTTTGTTTTTAGCACTAAATTTATTCTTAATTTTTTATTATAATCATTAGTAGAATGCATTCTTTTTTTTTAGACAGGGTCTTGCTTTGCAGTTCAGAATGACCCTGAGCTCAGCCTTGAACTCACAGCAATCCTCCTTTCTCTGCCTCCTGAGTGCTGGGACTGCAGGTGTGAGTCACTATGCCCAGCACTGTGGTATGTGGTTCTGATTGCTGGTGGGTGTGAGTCTCCACGCCCAGCATTGTCGTATGTGGCTACCTGGGATGAAACCTGGGCCCTTGCAATTGCAAGGCAGGTGCTGGAACCACTGAGCTAAATCCCCAGCTCTATAATGCATTCTTTATACTCAGGTGTATCTTTCTTTTCTTCTTTTGAAGAGTTTCCTTGAGGCAAATTCCCAAGCATGGAAATAAGAGTCCAAGTACTATAATCTTTTCAATAGTTTATGATAGTACCACAATTGTTTTCTAAGAAGCATAAGAATGTACTCTAATGGGCCAACCTTACTGGGAAATTGCCAGTATTAAGCTATTATGATTTTAATATATGCTAATTTAAGTTGATAAGATGACTTCATTATTGTTTAAGTTTGCATTGCTTTAAATAGTAGGTCCAAATTTTAACATGATATTTGGTACAGTGGATCCTGCAGTTACATCATCAACTTTTCTCTTCCTCCATAAAAGGCACAAGTGAGATGGACTCATAAATACATCCTGCCACCACAGGGAAGCTAAAGAAAATGAAGGATACCGAGCAAGGACTCCCTCAAGGTATCCTAACCTGCAATACTATCAGCATGATCATTTGCCATGAGGTCAGCCATCTATACAGAATTTTTTTCCTAGAGGAAATACTTGGAATAAGTAACTTTGCTGTGTAGTATTTTTATACAGTTCTCTCTAGTGGTAGAAAAAAAAGACTCACTTCAAGTTTGTCTTTATAGATGACTGTTCTCACAGATTTTATTATCATCAGTTGAGTTTACAACTAAGATACAGCCTGGAAAATTAATACAGCTTTAGCTTCAGAAATGCACATAAGCACAAAACACTTGGGTGGGAGCTCTGCTTTCTTCATCCCAGGTTATTCCAGTGAGATGGCTCTACTCTATCTTCCTGATTTAAGCACAAAAAAGAGAAAGAGAAAAAAGAAAGAAGACAGGAGAAAAAGGAAACTCATTTGTCTAATTCTATCAGTAGTTCAGAAAAGGCATATCTATCCTAAAGAAGGGTATTACACTGAAGACTACTTGCAGATGTCTTTATTTTTCTGTACAGTTTGCTTTAACCAGAATAAATTTATTTGTGCTTAAAATAGACGTCATGAAATTGAGTTCCAGAGTTGAAAAACTAATTACCCAAGTGTTAGCCTTCTTTGTTATTTTCCATTCATTTTCTTTAAAATACAGCTTTCAAGTGGACTGATAATAAATTGGTCTTTATCATGCTGCAAAGGAGGTAAGTTGCAAAAGCTGCTATTTCTATTTTATTTAACTTTTATGTATTTTTTTCAAATAAAGTTTAAATGCTTTTTTGGAAGAAGTGCCAGATATAACAAAGTTCCTAAGATTTTGTACTGCATGAGATGGTGTCTAGAAATGTAAAACTAAGTATTTCACATACATTCTTAGGATATTCTGAAAACAATATTGTCCAAAGTCCCATTTCATTATCTAACATTTGTACCTAAAGATTTAAAATAATACAATAAAAGAATAATTCATGAAGAGATATAATGTACATTTGCTGAAAGAGAAAGAAAGAAAAGAAAAGAAAGAGGGAGAAAAGAGAGCGAAAGATAAAGGAAAAAAAGCAAGGAAGAAAATAGAAAAAGGGGGTAGGCATTTCAAATAATACATTCTTATATATTAAATAACAGATTTACTTCTAAAATAGAATAATGATACAGGAAATAATACTAGAGATGAAATATGAAATATCTCCCAACTTGTTAGCTGTATGACACGCTAAGCTCTTGCACTCTAAAAATTGAAGAATGAGTTCTAAGAACAAAAGCCATTAAGAACAGGAAGATATTTACTGATAAGAAAGTTCCTGAGGGTCAGAAGGGGTGCCAGGGACCCCATTTTACAGAAGAGTTTTATAGGGTAAAACTGACATGGAGACAATGAAGGCCACAGCCATTAACGTCCATTAAGGTTACAGGTTTAGTCACCCAGGTAATAGTGGTTCAAATGGGAAACAAGTCATGTAAACAGTGTGATGGAATGAAGAGCGATTTTCCTAGGATAGGGGTGTCCAGAGATCTGTGATCATCCTCCAGGGTGGCTGACGTCTATTTAGACTTCATTAGAGCCAGTGCGTGTTCTTTGATGAGCTGTGTAAGGGTCTCGTCATCTTGTCTTTCTCTCTAGGCCAAGTTTCCAACCAGTGTATCTCTGGTTGCAGCTATGATGTGCTTCCTAACCACCTCTGTCCTAACCATCTCGAGGCCCTCACCCTATCTGACTATATTTCTACCTAACTCATCTGTCTGCAACAGTATTATCTCAGGTACTGAACAGGGCTTTTTCTGTTGATTAAAAAGAAAATAAGTTAAGCTTGGGATAAAATAAGGCATCTTTAATATGATAAATATCACATATCACAAAAACATTGCCACACATCAAATACCAAACACATCAATCATACTGGAAAAGCCATGGTTGTTGTCTATCAACACTGAAATTGGATATTATCCTTAAATTCCTACCTAGGGCCAAAAATAAAACAGGAAATAGCTAACATATATTTCCCATTGGAGAATCATGATCAAATTTACACTTTTATCATATAATTGTTTTGCCTATGAAGCCTAAGAGAATTAGCCACAAAATTTGTATAAATCTAAAATAAATAATTTCAACAAAGCAATGATAAAAGTAATTGAGTATCTGCCATTTTTACTATTCATATGATAATAAAAAACAGCAGATGATTAAAAGCCCCCTCATTTGCAATAGCAACAAAATAGAGAGGGGCAAAAGATGAAAAAAGAATCGAAATATGTTAAGCACATATATGTCAAGACCCCGCAGGGAACATTATCATTATGTATTAATACAAAATACAAAGTGAAACAAATTAAATTTTGACAGCAGGATTCCAAATATTGCAGAAGACTGAGTATCAGAAACTCATTTCTCCAGGACAAGGTGTCTGGCATCGGAAACAATAGCTAGAGGAGGACTGATGTCAGTGGCTCAGTCACTGCGACATCCTTTCTCTCCAGAGAACTGGACAGGGTACTGGGACCAAAATGGTCACCAGCAGGTGGAAATAGCAGGAGGAACACAAGACATGGCTTCCCGGTTGGCCTCCAGAGGGGACAGCTGGTGAGTGACTGCGAGACCTAAGGACACAGTCATGCCGAGCAGGGGCTGGGGGGAAGCCAGTGTAGCGAAGGGCTGGGTGTGTGAACCTCAGTCCCAGAGTAGCCCTCTGGGTGTGTCCCACTGCCAAACTCCCAGAGCGGAAGAGGGAAGGACAGTCAGGGAGACTGTCGGCCCTCGGCGACCTCACTCGGGGAGTCCCACAGAGAGGCAGGGTCTGGTGAACACAGACCAGGCTCTCCTGGTCTGAGGCCAGTTTCAGCCTGTTACACAGAACTGCAAGCTCACATGGGCTGTGAGCAGAGCTCTCCACCGGCACTGTTCTGAGGCCAGGCTGCCACCTTAGACTTCTAGTGTGGAACAAGGATGCCTCCTGGTCTAAGTTCTGCTCCTTAAACTGAGCCTGAGGAAAGAAACCACATATCCTGGCCGGGGATTTACCTCAGTGATTCTGGCATCTGCCTGGCAAGCGTGCAAGGTACTGGGCTCGATTCCTTGTAACCACATACCACAGTGCCGGGCATGAACCACCACGCTTGTAATCCCAGCACTCAGGAGGCAGAGGCAGGAGGACTGCTGTGAGTTTGAGGCTGGCCTGGGGTTACATAGTAAGTCTGGGGGCCAGTCTGAACTACAAAGCAAAATACTTTAAAAGATAAGAAGGAGAAATCATGTGTTCAAAAGAATAGATTTTTCTGTCTTTTACTATTCTTTATTTTACTGTATTATTTTTCCCATTTTAGTTTTATTTTATTTTAAAGTATGTTTTACTCTTTGCTCTTTTCCTCATTTGGCACATCCCTCCATACTTTCATTCTATCTTCTTAGACATTTTTCTTTATGACCATGTCTTGATAAGTATGCTTTACATACACTTCCTTTTTCTTTCCCTTCCCGATATTGTTTATTGAAAGTAAAGGAATTCTCCACTGCCCACCCATATACCTCTACTTTTATTCACATCTCTTCACCTGACCTTTCACTCTTGTGGTTTATTCATTCTCAATTTTACTTTTCTTTCATTTCCACTTCTCAATTGTCTCCTTTAAACATTTTCTCTAATATCTATATCAAACACAGAATCTTTTCCCAAAATCATTTCCTACTGCTAATTTTCTACCCACTTTTTCCTGTTACTCCTTTCTGAATACATAACAACATACCCCTGCATCAAGAGGATCCTCCCCCCCCTTTCCTCCTTCTCATACCATGAATAGAAGACTTTAAAATTATTTTTCCTTTTGTTCTATTTTCTTCGCCAGCATTACCTAGTCCCCAAATACTGGTCTTTAGATACTTGGTTTTATAAAATTCCTATTGAATGCTGTTTTTCACCAGTAGGAAAGGAACAGTGATCACATTTAATGTACATTAACTGTGAGTCAAGACTTTGTCACAATGCTTACCCTGTAGCTATGAATTTCTTCTCTAGGCAAAAGGAAGACCCCAAATCAGTTCTTATGATACATTATTTCTCAGCTAGCCTTGATATATTCCACTGTAATGCATTAGCCTGTGGTTGCTGTAGTTGAATCAATTGCACAGGAATAATCCTGACTCAGTGTGCAATGTAGTCCCAGTGAACTTGTTTGCCAAATCCACTACCACACTCAGAAAGAGATACAGCCAATTCCTAACTCAGGAAGTCAGACCAGACTGGCTGCAAGAGTGCCTGTGACCTTGCAGAAAGAGGTTCTGAGTCTGAGTGAGCTTCAGTATTGTGTTGGAGGAATTAGAGGAGTTACTGGAGTGGGAACATTCAAGCTCTGCAAAGAAGCTTCTTGAGAATCACAGATGAAATGTCTCATTGGAATCTGAGCTCCCACCAGATATCTTACTGGGTTAAATTTTTGTATATTGCATGATTTATTTAGTAATGTGAAGTTATGTTATATTCTTTTATGGTTTCATATGTTTATTAGGTTGTTACTCTTGTACATTTGTTCTTTCATTGGGCCAGATTAAAGATCAAGTTCAAAATGACTAGAAAAGACAAAGAAGGTCATTAATTAAGGGAACAATCTAACAAGAAGAGATAGCATTGCTACACATACGTGCACTGAATAATGGAGCACCTATCATCATAAAACAAATCTGCTGATCAAATAAACATTAACTGAATCACAGTAGGGGATATTAGCAAATAGAGTGGAGGACATTATCAAAAAACATTCCCCTTAAACTCAAGAACCATGAAAGGATGTTCATTATCATCTTTTCTACTAAACACAGTACTTAAAACATTAACCACCACACTCTCTACAATGCCCGCCCCCTGGGGAATGGGAAAAAATGAGATTAAGATGTACCATGTACTGGTACAATTCTTAATGTTGACTGTGATCAAAATGTATGTATAAAATGTACCAATAAAATAAATTAAAAAAAAACAGCCACAGCAATTAGCCAAATGAAAGAAATAAAAGGTATAGGTACAGGAAAGGAAGAACTCACACTATCATTAGTTGCAGATGACATGATACTTTATATAGTAGACCCAAGGAAATCCAATAAAAAGCTCTTAAAGAATTAATAACCAATTCCAGCAAAGCAGCTGGATACAAAATTAATACACAAAAGTCATTAGAATTTGTTTATATCAGCAATGAATTGGATGAGGATGAAATTATGAAACAATATTTTTCACAATAGTTTCAAAATTTTTAATATCTAAGAATTAACCATTGTGAAAGGAATTGATTCCCTGATTTATCTCTTTCAGTGAGTCTGCTGTTCATGTATGCAAAGGCTATTGATTTTTGAATGTTAACCTCATCTCCAGCTATACTACAAAACCTGATGATTAGTCTAGCAGTCTTCTTTTTTTTCACTCTTTTGAGACAAGGTCTTCCTGTGTAGTTCAGGCTTGCCCCAAACTCACTATGTAGCACAGGCTGGCCTTGAACTCACAGCAATCCTCTTGCCTCTACCTCCTGAGTGCTGGGATTATAAGTGTGAGCTGCCACACCCAGCATTGTGGTACATGGTACTGGTGTTCAAACCTGGGACCTTGAGCTTGTGCAGCAGGCCCTGGAACCACTGAACTAAATCCTCAACCCAAGTCTAGCAGTCTTTTGGTGCAATTGTTAGGATTTTCTATATTGAGTATCTTTTCCACTGTTAGGAGTAAATGTAGATTGATCCAATCACTGTAGAGATCAGTATGGAGATTCATCAAAAAACTAGGATTAGAGGTCCCATTTGACCCTGTTATTTCACTGCTAGGGATATACTGAAAGAATTAAAAGATTCCTATCACAGTGACATATGTGCACCCATGTTTATAGCAGAAAAGTTTGTAATAGCTATGTCTTAGAAACAACCCAAATGCCCATCAACAGGAGATTAAAGATTTTTTTTTTTTAGTAAAATGAAGCATTACTTAGCCATAAAGAATGATAAATTTGAGTCTTTTATACCCAAGTCACTGTAACTTGAGGACATACTCATAATTGAAATAAACAACACAGATGTGTAAATATTGTATCTTTTCTCTTATATGAAAAACTGAAGGTGTAAATGAATGCCAAAATGTATGATAAGTAATGTGAAATAGGGAAAAAAATACTCAAAGGGAAAAGGGCAAGTTGGGTAGGGAAAAATAAAGAAGAGAAATAAAAAATTTGATAATAAACAAAAACTGGAAACAAGTAACAAAGGGGAAAAGAATGTGATAGTAATAAAGAAAAAAGGAAACAAAGCTTATGTACATAGGGGGTAGGGGGGATTCAAGGGCAGGGGGGAAGGGAAAAAATGAGAATCAAGTCACGTCATATTCTGGTACAAACTCTCAATGTTGAATGCAATGATGATGTATATTCATAATGTACCAATAAAGATTTTTTTTAAAAAAAAGATATACAGGTACTAATTTTTATACTTGAACATGGTCATAATGTATGTGTAAACTGTATGAATAAAATCCACTAAAAATAAAATGGACCTATAAAAAAGAACTAACTTAACCAAGTAAGTGAAAAACTTCTACAAATAAAGCTATAATATTCTGAAGAAGACACCGAAAAGGACATCAGAAAATGCACAAGCCAGGGGCTTAGCTCAAGTGGTACAGCATCTACCTTGAAGCACAAGAGCCTGGGTTTGATGCCCAGTACCACATACCACAATGCCAGGCATGGTGGCTCACAACCTGAAATCTCATTACATGGGAGACAAAGGTAGGAGGATTGTCATGAGTTACAGGCTAGCCTGGGCTACATAGTGAGTTCAGAACTAATTTGAACTACGAAGTGAGACTTGGTCTCAAAAAAAAAAAAAAAAAAAAAAAAAAAAAAAAAAAAAAAAAAAAAAAAAGCAAAGATATCAACTAGTTGTGGTGGTGCATGTCTGTAATTCCCAGCACTCAGAAGTAATGCTGTGGCAGGAGGATCAGCATGAGTCTGAGGTCAACTTGGACTACATAGTGAATTCAAGCCCAATCTAAATAGCAGAGAGAAACACTGTCACAAAAACAAAAACAAGGCCAGCAATTTAGTTCAGTTGTGCCTCACCTACCTGGCAAGCACAAGGTCTTGATTTCGATTTCCAGTACCCAAAACAAAACAAACAATATAGGAAGTTGTCCCTTGCTTTTGAAGAAGCAGAACCAATATTGTCAAAATGTCCATACTTTCATAATTGTACATACTCAATGCAGCCCCAGTCAAAATACTAACAGCAAACCTTACAGATCTAGAGAAAAAAAATCCTCAAATTCACACAAAGCCAGAAGCACCTCCATACCGAACAACAGATGATTGGACTAAAAAATGTAACATCTGTGTATAATGGAATATATTCTATTATAAAAATAACAAATTTCAGATGTTTGTAGGAAACTGGATACACTTGGAAAATATAATGTTGAGTGAAATAAACCAGACACACAAATTTAAATACTACATGGTAGCTCTTATCTGAGTGAGGCAAAATACAAAGAAAATGAAAAGCAATGGACAGAAAGGGACACGGTGAAGTTCTAGCAATAGGGAAGTGGTCCAAAGGAATAAGAGTGAGTGTTGAGGAGGAGAAGAAGAGGTAATAATAAGAATAAAGATATGCCACATATAGAAACATAATAACCCCAATTAATGTAAACCCTGAATGACATAACATAAGCTAAGACAATATTAAGTACAGCAGTACTAGAAGCGAAGAGGAGAGAAGACAAGGAAAAGTGAAAAGGATTAAAACAAAAGAAGGAAAGAAACGATAATATGTACATGTGTCTGCTTCCCAAGATGATTATAAACTACATGAACTGCAAACATACACTAATAAAAGCAACTTAAAAATCATATAGGCAAGGGCCGGGGAGTTAGCTCAGTGGTTCCGGCGCCTGTCACGCAAGCGCAAGGACCCGGGTCGGATTCCCCGGTAACCACATAACAATAGTGGGTGTGGAGACCCACACCCAGCAGCAACCAATAACCGCATACCACAGTGCCGGGCGTGGTGGCTCACGCCTGTAATCCTAGCACTCGGGAGGCAGAGGCAGGAGGATTGTGATGTGAGTTTGAGGCTGAGCTCAGGGCCAGCCTGAACCACAAAGCGAGACCCTGTCTCCAAAAACCTAAAAAAAAAAAAAAATCATATAGGCAAAACTAAAATAAGAGAAAAAGAAGAAGAAGAAGAAGAAAACTGATCCAGAGGACATAAAAAAATTCTCTGAAATAAATGAAGGCATATTCCTGAAAGACAAAGCTATAGATATACTATTCCCCTAAAACATAATGTTTTAGAACATAATCAACTATTAATATTAAATTTTAAAAATAATAAAATATTTGTGCACCTGAATAAATAACTGTGCAACTCAAAAGGAAGAATAAACAGAAAGCCTATAATATTTTTAAATGGATGTGAAATAAGAAGATTATTACCACATCCAACATTCAAGGTAATTATAAAGTTAAAGTAATTTTAAGAGTGGGTATGGTTTTAAGACTAGACATGTTTCAATGAATTACAATAAAAATAATTCAGAGGGGCCAAGGATTTAGCTCAGTGGTTCTGGTGCTTACCTGGCAAGCATGAGGTCCTAAATTCAGTCCTAGTAACCACGTACCTCAATGCCAGGCAAGGTGGCTCATGGTTGTAATCCCAGCACTCCACTTGGGAGGCAAAGGCAGGAGGATTACTGAGTTCCAGAATAACCTGGGCTACATACTGAGTTCAGGGCCAGTCTGAAATTCAAAGAGAGACAGTGTCTCAAAAAAAAAAAAATAATAATAATAATAAGTAATAAAAATAATATGCAAAATTCTCGTGCAAGTTTTTAAGCAAACCCTAAATAGCAAGAAAAGAGTAAAACAAATATCAGGGAAGAGTAAGCAAGTTTTATGAATAATGAATTTTTATATTTTTAAACTAATAATACCAGTTAAAACACAGTAAAAGTTCACTTTTTACTCATGAAATTTGCAAGGATTTAGTAACTTTTAAAGTAGAATGTAAGAAAAAAATTCACATTGTTATACAAAGTATCAGTTGACACAACTTGTCTAGAAAGCAAGTTTTAAATATGCTCCAAACGTCTTGTCATTTGATGAAGCTTCACTTCTAAAAATCTAATCAAAGTATAAAAATCAAGTGTATACTGAAAATGCTACTTTAAACATTATTTATGACATCAACATATCAGAACTAGTAAAAATACTATAGAAATGGTTGATAATCTCACATTTATTTGCAGATGTGTATATACATATGATATGCATAAGCATATTCACTTTTTCTTTTTCTAAATGAATATTACACAAATATTTAGAAAAGACAAAAATATTAACCAAATGTTGTCTAACTTGTCTTTTTAATTACTTCTATAACATGTATTACTTTAATGATGAGCGTATCAAAACAATATTTAAAATGAAAATTTTAATGTGTTAATATTAAAATATTCAAAATTATATAAAGAAAGCAATATTTTATCTCTTTCAAACAAGTAAGAAAAAATTTCTAGAATATGAAAATTATAGATAGATTTCTGTAAATAAGTAGAGGTAAAACATGTATAATCATTCTAGATTTGGCCACTGCTTAATCTATACTTTTCTTTCATTTTTGTGTTTAGTTTTTCCTTTCAAATTAGAATACTTGTATTGTTCTCTTATATGTTTGTGTAATATTCTGCAACTTAGTTAATTTCTCTATTTTTGTGTGTCTTCAATATTGAGATATGTTTGGCTAACAAATCATGGCTTTTCTGCTGGACAAGAAATAAGAACTGTTATAAAAGAATATCCTATTCCCATTTGCTGTATTGCAAAAAATTTTACAGGTCTTCTTTTGTTTATCTTTTTTTTTTTTTTTTTTTTGAGATAGAGTCTCACTTTTATAGTCCAGGATGGCCCTGAGCCAGCCTTGCATTCATAGCAGTCCTCCTGCTTCTGCCTCCCAAGTGCTCGGATTACTGGCATGAGCCACCATGCCCAGCATTGTGGTATATGGTACTGATTGCTGGTGGATGTGTGTCTAGACGACATGGTTGTATGTGGTTACCGGGGATCGAACCCAGGCCTTTGCACTTGCAAGGCAAGCATCAGAACTGAGCTAAATCCCTGGTCCCTTTTGTTTATCTTTTGATTTTTCAATTACAAAATCAAATTTAAAACTTTAAGTACAGTGATTTAATTTTTTTCATTTTTTATTGATTTTATTGGTACCTTTTTTTTTTTTTGGTTTTTTGAGACAGGATCTCGTTTTGTAGTTCAGGCTGGCCCTGAGCTCAGCCTCAAACTCACATCACAGCAATCCTCCTGCCTCTGCCTCCCGAGTGCTGGGATTACAGGCATGAGCCACCATGCCCGGCACTGTGGTATGTGGTACTGATTTGCTGCTGGGGTGAATTTCCACGCCCAGTATTGTTATGTGGTTACTGGGGATCTAACCCAGGCCCTTGCACTTGCAAGACAGGTGCCAGAACCACTGAGCCAAATCCCCAGCCCTATTGGTACATTTTATATACACATCATGCTCACACTCAATATTGAGAATGTGAGTCTCCACGCCCAGTATTGTTATGTGGTTACTGGGGATCTAACCCAGGCCCTTGCACTTGCAAGACAGGCGCCAGAACCACTGAGCCAAATCCCCGGCCCTATTGGTACATTTTATATACACATCATGGTCACACTCAATATTGAGAATTTGTACCAGTACATGACACGACTTAATTCTCATTTTTCTTGCTCCCTTACAATCCTTCCAGCCCTATATACATAAACTTTATTTCCTTTTTTGATACCATCTTATTTTTCTTTCCCCTTGTTCTTACCTCTATCCCCCCTTAAAATTAAGCTTTTAGATCTTAAATAAACTGACAATTGCATCACTACATACCTCCAATTAATTTTTTTCTGAAAGTTTTCTTTTTATTCAACTATGAACAACTGAAACTTTCCTAGCAGTGGAGTATAAACTACTTAAGTTTTGGAACAAATAAGCCTTTCAGTATCCAAATTACTTAATTGTCTTTCTCATTTGACCTTTCAGCACATCAGAAGAATCAAATAGGAAAAATCAAAGGACCTCCATAACCCTAAACTTAAAAGCATCAGAGAACAGATTTTATGCAAAGTAGTTCCCTGAGGCTAAAGGGTGAGATCACATAACCTTCCTTTGGCTTCTTAGAAACTTAATTCTTTGTCTTGGCACTTTCTGATAAAACAGCAGTCCAACCATGAATTATAATAGTACTCTGCAGAGTGATAGATCTGAGCTACCTTGTCCATTAAACCACAAGATGGGTGCATTTATGAAGTTAATGATAAATTATCCTTTTCTATATTAATGTAATACTTTATTCTTCATAATTATTGATCCATAAAAGCTATTCTTTGTGCTAAAGTGCTTTAACCAAAGTGCCTTAATAGAAAGTTCATTAGTGACCTCATAAAATGATACATGCTAGCAAATGGAAAATAATTAAGGGAATTAAGTCATACAGAGCAAAAACTTTAACATGACATATATCATTGGAAATCTTTCAATAGAACTTAGATATTAACAAGTGATATAAAGAGCAACATAAAGCTTATAGACACTGTGTTCTGTCCCAAGTGGAGTACAATTCAGATATTCTGCAGTATTTTGGAGATGGTTGATGCTAAGGAGTAAAATATTGCAGCAGCTAGTCAAGGAAAGGTGGAATTCCTTTGCTGAAAGCATGTCTACTAATCTGTGAATAGGAACAAGCTCCAAAAGGCTGTTGGAATTTTAAAAATTAGAGAGTGTAAGCTACACATTTTAAGTTTAAATATTATCTTATATTAGGAAACAGTCTGGCTTAGTACACATTACTCAATGAAAGTATTTCCAATCCTAGATTTTCTAAAATTGCCAGTGATACTATGTTAGAAACAAATTCAGTTCATCATTTTCTATGAGATAATGTCTTACATTCTTCTCTTGTGGATACTATTCATCAGCAAATTAAACACAAATTATTTTTAATTATTAATCACCTCTGATTCTATAGTTTGCTTTCTTTCATGTTCTCTTTTGTTCTTCTCTCACTACGCTTCTCTTTTTTGTCAGAACACACAGTGGAGATCTGTTTTAAAGTGATGAGATAAACTAGAAGGCAATATATTGTAGAATGACTTCTTTAACAGATGTATATTTTCTTTTAAAGAAGTAAAACAGATAAGTTCTTTTTGAAGGGTAATTTGAAAAATTACTCCAACTTTGATGATGACTGTAATGCTGTCCTTTAGAACTGTTTATCCATTTTGTGGTTTATTTTTTTGTTTGTTTGTTTTTTGTTTGTTTGTTTATTTTAGGTCAGTGTTTAAGTAGTTATAAACATACTGTGATGATTAACTAGATATATCTAATATTCAGGCTTATGGTTTTTACTATTTTAGCTATGCATTTTAGAAAATGAGGATAATCCTTTCTGCCTGAATCGGGTGCCACTGACTAAAGCTAAAATCTCAAATTCAATCTGAAATCTGAGTTCCAGATCGACAAAGTACCGTACTAAAAGTGGCAAAAGAGTGGTTTTCAGCCAGTGCTTTGCACAAACGGCAGGTATATACATGACATCATTTCCAAGACAGAGCTGATTAGATTCATCCTTCTTATTTCTCCATAAAGGCCTCGGACTGGATGTTCTGCTTCTTTATAGTTTCTTGTTAATGTTATGTTTGATGAAAAATTTTAATCTGATCTCTCCATGACAACACTTCAGGCATTAGACACACACAGGTATTTAGGCATGGGAAAATAATTCCCCATGTCATTGGTTCCTTGTCTCAGATGTGACCTCATATGACCAAGCAAAGCATTCTGGAAGGTCAATTAACATTTTCCTTTCTGTATCTTCATTTAAAAACTTATTTTAGGGCTGGGGTTTTAGCTCAGTGGTTCCAGCACCTGTCTTGCAAGCGCAAGGACCCGGTTGGATTCCCCAGTAACCACATACCATACTGGGCATGGAGACTCACGACCAGCAGCAACCACTACCACATACCACAGTGCCGGGCGTGGTGGCTCACATCTGTAACCTCAGCACTTGGGAGGCAGAGGCAGGAGGATTGCTGGGATGTGAGTTGGAGGCTGAGCTCAGGGCCAGCCTGAACTACAAAGTGAGACCCTATCTCAAAAAAAAAAAAAAAAAATTTATATCATAGGTTAGTCTTTAAGCAATGCCCAAGTGTTTTTCCCTTATAATTCAGTCAGGTGACTATGGCAGAAGAAAAGATGTTAATAAGATGTTAATTACAAGTGATAATATATTATTTTAAAATCATACTAAAATACTTTTCAGAGGAATATTATGAGCAGCTGCTGCCCCTCTGGAGTGTGCAGCACTTATAGAGGAGCAAAGATTCATCATCGTCTCTAATTTTAGTGCCTCCCTCAGTAATTTCATTTTATTATTCTCTTCATTCTTTTCAATCATTTTATTTTTGGTATTTTTTTTCCTGCATCAAATTCTTGCTGAACTAAAACCTGCGTGCGGACTCGCTATAGGATTTGTTGGCCATGGAATCATTCAGACGCTGTGAGCACCTCCTTCAGCCCTTCCTGTCCCTGCTCTTCTTCAAAGAGCTTAACTGCACACCAACACTGTACACTTGATGGGAAGAAATGTTTTTCTTTATGTTTCCAAACCAGGAGCAATGGAAGTCACAGAGCAATAAGTGCTTCTGAAATTTTAGATTAAAAACAGCAAACAAAGAGGAAAGGATGAATAAAATGTCCATAAGACTGTTACACTTACAGATTATAACTTTTCATTTATAGAGATGATAACAACGTAAGCAAAATGACTACCATGCCCCAACTTATGGTACTTAAGGATGAATTAATTAGTGCATCTACAGAATAGAAAGAAACTGTAATTCCTAAATGTTTAATAAATGAGGAAAATTTAAGAAGCTCTTATACCTTACAGTGCAAAGGAATCATTTAAGGTGAGTGATTAAAGTGTAGCTTTCTACCCAAAATTTTGATTGGGTAGGTCTGGACAGATTTGGGGAATCTATATATTTCCAGAGGTTCTGATTCAAAGAATCTGTTTGAGAAATAAATAAGCAGAATTCAGGGACCTTGATTCTAAACTCAGTGGTTTTTTTGTTTTTGTTTTCTTTTAGGTTTTTTTGTTTGTTTGTTTGTTTTTGTTTTTTATGTTATAGTACAGGCTCTTTAATTTTCATGCAGTTTTTAAATTCAACTTTAAATAAAGAGCTACTTGGGCCAAGGATTTACCTCAGTGGTTCTAGCATCTGTCTGGCAAGCACAAGGTCCTGAGTTTGATTCCCAGTAACCACATACTATGATGAAAGGTATGCTGACTCATGCCTGTAAGCCCAACACTGATAACTATGTAACAAAATTCTGGGCTTGGTGATTCACATCTGTAACCCTAGCATTCAGAAGGCAGAGGCAGGAGGATAGCTAAGTCCAAGGCCAGCCTAGGCTACATAGTGAGCTTGGTGCCAACCTGAACTACAAAGCAAGAACCTGTCTCACACACACACACAAAAGAAACGGATTGCTACTAACCCTAACATCTAAGTTAAACATATTAAAATTTCAGTGCCCACTGACTTTTGATCAGGGTTTACAGAAATTAGTAACAATAAATGTCATCCCTTCTTGACTAGTTAACTACGTAGAAGCCACGTTGTCCATTTCTATATTATTATGCTTAGGACTGGAACAAAACCTCCCAGGTGGTGAGATTTACAAGGACACATCCACCTTGACCAAGAGCTATCCCAGCAACACATAATGACAGCAGTCTTTGACTCACTATCATTAAATGCACTCTAGTTTTTTTTAAATGTGTAGTGCAACATCTCTGTACTTGGAAATTATTCTTAAAATGTCAAATCACTGAAATATTTTATGTCCAATAGAGATTTAAAAAGTAAAACTGCAAGAAAAAGGAATACAAAGTCAAACATCAAATATATGAAGGAATTTGCCTATAAAAGGAAATATCCTTATCTTCCCTCAGCTTTCTGTTTTACCATATAGAGGCAAAAGCCCCTGCTCATTCTACAGTGATCAATCAGAAAAAGAACTATATCTGAAAGGACAGAAAATGTAAGAAACTTCTTTTCTAAAAGGAAGAGAAACAGGTGTTCAATTTAGATAACTATTAGATTTTTGCAGTAAGGACAACAAAAAAAGTATTATTTAATTTAATTATCTGGTATGGCTTTAAAATGACACACTATCAAAACTAAAGTTCATTTTCAAAATAACAAGAATAGTTTATCCAAAAGTATTAAAGATCTCATTGAACTATTTATTTGAATTTCAAAAATTTTGTCTGCCTCATCTGTATAATGATGCATGAAATCACTTAGGAGTTAATAAGATTGGATTAGAAAAATATTTTTCTTACTTTCAGAAAGGATAACATAGCATGATGATGAAACTCTGGAGACAGGAGGCTTTATATACTTTTAGTGGAAATAAAAATTTATAAATTCATTATGAAGAGGTTCTTTAAGGTGTTAAAAAAATGTACCATCTGATCCAAATATTACACTGCTGCATATATTTACAAAAGAAATTAAATAAGTATATCAAATAACTGCCTCAAAAATCTCATTTGTATTACACATGTTTATCACAAAAGCTAAAAGATGGAATCAGTCAATGGGTCCATCACCTGAGGAATAAAGAAAATATTACACATACATACAAATATTCCAATAAATGGAATACTCTCAGCCATAATAAAAGAATTAAAGATTATTATTTGTGGAAAAAAATGGTTACAACTAAAAGACATTCCATTAACCAAAATAGGCAGATACAAAGATAAATACTGCATGTTTATACTCATAGAGAAGCTAAAAATGCTTACATCAAGGAAGAAAATAGGAAGTGCTGAGTATTAATGGAGAGGCAGGGTGGAGAGAATAAGAAAGAAAGGGAAGTCAGGTCATGAGTATCAAACTACTGTGAGGAAAGGTGAGTGAGTACTTGTGCTTACACCACAGCAGGGCCACTATAGTTTACAGCAACCAGTACATTTTATACGCATATACTGAATTATCATTTTATCCCATAAATACCTATAATTATTATGTCATTTAAAAAATTAAAAAGGACTTCCTAGTGCCATCTAAAAACCAAAAGTGATCATGAGTATTGTGATGTACTGAGATTATGGAAATGAACTTCATAATCAGAGAGGATAAATAGTTGGTGTCCACAAAATGTAAACAAATTATTGTATCCTCTTTAGTAACAGCGTGTCCACCTTAGAAAAAAACATGTCTGAAAATTCTAAGTTTGGGGAGAAGTATCTCACAAACCATAAAGTCACCTTTTAAAAGCTTGTCAATATCTTTTCTACTGAGAAAATATATTTTCAGTTTTTTAAAAGTTTTTAGTATAGCTATGAGAAGTTCTCAAAATTTAAGGAAAATTTCTAAGTGTGTTAAATACACTGAAATGTACATCCTGGAACCCTCGATCAAAGCTCCTGCTCTCCAACAGCATGAAGACACAGCCAACCACCCTGCAAGCATTTCAGAAGAGGAGCAACTCAGTGTGGTTATCTACTATTCTCTGTGAAGTGCTCTCGAACATGAAAGCCTCTGAGTGTTAATTGACATTTCACCTTGGATTGGAGAGTCTCTAAAAACTTCCCACGTGTTTTAATGTCACCATGTACAGCCTCCTTTTTATTTGATATTCTTCATTTCTAGTGAAAAGTAGTATATTACATGAACAGATTTGCCTTCCTCAGGGATTAGGCGTCTGAAATGAGATGACTAGGGAGAGCCACCCCTCCTTAACATGACCTTAGTTCAGAAGATGAACTCCTCATTACAGGTTTCTAAAATGCAAGTTTATACTTCCTCATTTTTTGTACTCTTCTTAAACTTTTCCTCATACATGGAATGAATTCATAGATTTTTTTTTCCATTGAAAATGACCCTACTTTTTAAACAAGCAGAATATACAGCTATTAATAGATTGTTGAGCTGTGTTTATCAAGTAGCTGTCCAAGAAAAGCACTAATAAACCTTCAGGCATTTCAGAAGAAGGGAGATGAGAAAAAGATGTTTTCCTTAGGGAGAAGTAGCAGATGCTCAATGACTTCTGAGTACCATGAAAGGAATGAGCAGGGTTGGGGGTGACAAAATTCACAGAGATTAACCTGATATGACAGATTTCAAGAAGAAGCTGAGGGCTCATCTGAACTTTGAAGGAAGAAACCACACAGGTGAATTCAAAACAGATGAAAGATCATTAGAAGCTGGAAAGTAGCATAGAGGTGCAGAGGAAGGAATTATGTAAGTTATAGAGGTAGGCCAGTTTGCTCAGAGCTTAGAACTGATTTAGAAGATGAGTTTTTAAAGATAGATTTTACTGTTTTGTAAAGGATCATGCCTAATATGTAGCTAAGAAGTGAGAACAGTTTTGTGTGTGTGTGTGAGGCAGGGACTCACCACACAGTGCAGGTTGGTCTTGAACATCCCATGTTTGCCCAGGCTGGTCTAAAACTCACTTTGATAGATTATCGTGCCTCATCTTCTTGAGTTCTAGGATTACAGGAGTGCAACATTACACTCATCAAGACATTTTAATTTATTTTTTATTTTTCATTTTTTAGGTATTTTGAGACAGGATCTTGCTTTGTAGTTCAGGCTGGCCCTGAGCTCAGCCTCAAACTCATATCACAGCAATCCTCCTGCCTCTGCCTCCCGAGTGCTGGGATTACAGGCGTGAGCCACCACACCCAGCATTGTGGTATATGGTACTGGTTGCTGCTGAGTGTGAGTCTCCACACCCAGTATTGAATGTGGTTACTGGGGTTTGAACCCGGGTCCTTGCACTTGCAAGACAGGTGCCAGAAACACTGAACTAAATCCCCAACCCACATCAAGACACTTTTAAAAGAAACCTCCCAAATTGAGATTTAGCAAATCTTCAACCTCTACAGACTTGCAGTTAACAATAGTGTAAGTTTGAGTTTGCATGCATTTTCAACATTAGCAAAATCACAATTTATATACATACAAACTAAAGGTTAAGTAATGATCTGAGATTCATCAGTGGATATTAAACAACAAGAGAAGTAGCTAAAATAAAGCTCTACACCAATAACCAGGGCTTAGAAAGCTGGCTTCTTTACTGAGGTTTCTGAACATAAACATGAATGGTCTAAACTTGACTTAAAAGAAAACATGCATAAAATGTAATGAAAAAATGAATGGGATAGGTTCTACTTTCATGCCACATGCTTGTTTGGCAGAGGTTTTGGGTATATTTTTCACATTACAGCCAAAGGTTTTTAAGTAATTTCAACAAACTTTATCTTACACACAGAGAAGCCATGACATTTAAATGTCACCAATATTTGCCAGAGAAGTCTTTGTTTTCAGAAAATTAGATGAAAATGCTAACGAGAAATACACCAAAATGTTAATGGGAAGGGGTGTCTCTAAGTGTGAAATAATTAATAATATTTCCCCTTTGCCGTATTTTGTATTTGGAACACTTCAGCATCAAGTGAATTATTCACCCACAAGTGCTTAAAAATGCAGAATAATAATGGCTCAAATAAGATAAATGCTATGGTCACATGAGCACCTTCAGAAACCCCAGTCTCCTTGAGCTGAAGCTCAACCATCATGAAAGTATGACCCTTCACTTTTGGGTCCAGTGAAGTTGTAGCTAAATTCTAATGAACAAGATAGAAAAAGACAAGGAAAAAGGACAAAATATGTACCAGCTGTCACTGAAAGAATGTTAGAGAAAAGAAAGTAAATTAAAAATGCTTTAAGACAAAGAGAGGGAACATTAGAAAAATATCTGGGTTAGAAATGCCTGCTGTAAACTTGGTCCCTGTTAGTAAAGATCTGCATATCCACTAGACCCTGAGAATCAGAATACTCCAGCTGCTGCAAAGTGTAAAAGGCACAGTGAACTTAGTTTTTTAAAAAATTATATATATATATATATATATATATATATATGGCATTGTGTATCTACTTTAGCTACTGTGAATTTAAAATGAGAAAAGAAATGTAAACCGTGCACTTCCCTTAGGCTACTTCCTTGATCCTCTGGAAGGTTACGGCTATCAGTTTATGCTTACTACTCATCCATGTAAATGACAATCTGGCCTGGAGACTGGATACTCAATTTAAACCAGTTTTACCCTACTTGTAACAAAGACTATTAATGAGAATGTAACTATCTATTAGATCAGACCCAGCCATCATAGAATGAGAGAGGGTAGAGGACTATATGAGAAAGAATAGACCAAGGTTCGTGGCCAGACATTCTGAGCACTAACTTGCTGTGGTTTGACCCCATTGCAATTGGAAGTAAATTTTTTTTTTTTTTACCTGACCCTCATCTCTCTGTGTGTCTTTGCTCCACTCCTGTGGTAACCCTTTGACAAGAATGCATTGGTCTTTCATTATCACTTAACAAATTACCACAAATTCAGCATCTCAAACACTAGACAATTTCTACATCAGTGCTTCTCACCAGTCAGAATACACACATTTACCTAGTTCTTGTGCTTGAGATTTCAAAACTGTTGTCAAGGTGTTGGTTGGGCTGGGTCTCCAACAGTGGTTTCAGCTGGGCAGAGACACACACTTCTGAGGGAACTCACATTGTTAGAATTTCCTTCTTGTGACCGTGGAATTAAGGGCTTAACTTCTTGCTGGCTGCTAGGTGAAGGCGAAGGCTTCCCTCATATCCTCATGGCCAACCACAGTTCCTAAAGCTCTCTGTGACAGTGAATTGTGATAGATGAACCTGAATGGATTAAGAAATGCCTGTGGCATTTGGGTAGCACAGTTCTGAGTATGTCTGTGGTGAATGACAAGTAGGCCACAAACTGAGGAAGGAAGACCCACTCCAGATGTGGGCAACGTCAACCAACAGGCTTATTTATAGCTTGCTGGATTAAGAAGGAAAACAGGAAAGTTATCTTTTTTACTTCTGCTTCTTCACCTTTGGACTTCAGCCTCTAGCTCCTTCGAGCTTCCAGGGAAGCCCTTCTAGCCTTCTAGCACAGACCATTCTGCTTCTTCTGACTCACCGGACTCTTCCGGGAACTCAGGACTTCACCTCTAAGCTTGTGATGATCCTCTCATTCTCTATCTCTCCATCTCGCAGAGGGCCATTCCGCCTCCTTCCACCTCTGGTTCCTACTTAATAAATCCTTTGTATATCATATATCTTTCTATTTATGTTAAATGTGTTCCTCCAGGGAAGCCTAACTGATACTGCCTTTCAGTTTTGTGAGGCTTCCTGTAGTTTTCTGCCACTAATGCTTCTTTGATGGAGCCATTTACTACAGCAAGCCAGGAAAATCTGAAGAGCTGAGTCAGTCTGTTAGCAAGATGGAAGCTTAAGGAATATAACATAAATCGATTGAGTGACATCCCCTCACCTTTGAAAATGGCAGCGTGTGTTGGTGGGGTTGCTGACGACACTCAACAACCACACCACACAACAGGATGCCGGTCAGGAGATTTTATTTAAGGTGACTGGCTCCCACAGTGGGAGGCTCAGAGCAAGGAAGAACAAAGGAAGGAAGAGAAAAAGGAAAGAAGGGAGAGAGAGAGAGAGAGAGACAGAGACGGAAGCAAGAGGGAGGGAGAAAGAGAGAAAATGAGAGAGGAAAGAGAGAGACAGATGAGAGGGAGAGAGACAGAGACAGAGACAGAGACAGAGAAAGCACACACAAGAACGGCCTTATATAGGCCAGGAGTTAGGAGGGCTCTCGTCAAAGTTGGGTTGAAGTAACTTAACCTATCAGAAGTTATGTTGTCTTTTAAGTTTTGTGCCTTGCAGGAGGCTCAGTTTTAACTGACATGAATTACAGGAAAGTGAAGTTTATGGTCATGAGGAGGGGGCATGGGGCATAGGAGCCCTGGTGGGTCTTTTTACAATATAGGGTAACTTTCTAACATTATAACTTTTCCTGTAGCACGTCCTGTCTGCAGTCGATGGTAAGGTATTCTAAAGGGGCTCTCAAGGCCAGACCAAGGAGGCTTTTCTCAGGAACTGTCTCACAAACAGTCACACAATCCTCCCTCCAATTGGAGGCAACTGGTGACTCCCCCCTGTTGAAAAAGTAGTTTGACTGACTGATTGATCAATTTTGAAGATCATGTGTCCTAAATGCTATTAATGTAGGAGAGTATACATATTGAAAAGACCAGATATTGAAAGAAAATTAACAGACATCTTTAATCAAATTTCACAGCACTTTCTGGTATATTGTATTATCAATTAATTCCTAAGAAGACTCTAATCCTGTCATTTACTAGGTGAAGTTAGAGACCAGTTCAAAGTGAAAAAACTGACATACAGCATAGCCAGAGCTGGGGCTCTTGGTTATCTATATTTATATCAATTCTACTACACAATGAAATTTTTTAAAGTTGTCTTCACTGAAGAGAAGTATGAATATTGGGACCATCTGAAAAAAATCCTGGATGCTGTTGGAACTGCAGAAAAGTGGAATATCCAGACAATGATAAGTTTTTGTTTTGTCTCCTGCATTTGCTATATTTGATAAAGTCCCAACCAAATGGGCTGATGAAATAATAACAGAAAGGAAGGGAAGAAGGGCCAGAGGGAGGAACCACCGGTTATGAAAGGGTGTGGTGCCACTGAAAGGACTTTTAACGGCAGAGCTAGTAACTGTGAGCAGAAATTGTGAAGTTTAAAAAAAGGAAGATATTTAATCCAACCTGCCAGGAAACAGTCATCTTGTTTAAAACAGATCCCAGCTAGATTGTTGAAATTAGATGCTTTCATGGCAGTTTTCACCTATCACTCTATTGCACTAGACCTTCTGTAGCTATGGCCTTTGCCTGCTGAATAAAAGGAAGCAATTGAACTAAGTATGATTCACGAAAACTGTTCCTTTGGGTGCTTTGACTCCTCATGCTTCCTGTTACTCCTCATATTTTCATTTCTTTCTTGACTAGGTCAGATTGCCTGATACCCACTTATTACCCTGTGTGTTGATACTGCGGCACTTAGAATAGCAAGTAGTATTACATGTCATGCAATTAGGCTAACTGTGAAATAATAGCTGTGTAGTAACAATATGAAATCAGGGGTCAATGGATTTCTGTGCACCTTTCTAGCTTACCACTGTATTTCTGCAGGATTATAGACAAATATGTAGATATCCCATACATATTTGTTGACAGTATGAAAATAACTTTCTTTGGGAAGTATTACAATATAATGAAATGAACCTGTGTGGAATAAAATTTCTGCCATTCACTTAGTGTTTTCTTTTTCTTCCTCTCTCCTCCCCCATCCACACCTAACCCACCTCAAATGTCACCTACAGTGTTTTAGACACTAGAACATTACTTGCACTTTCAAAGCCTGGATTTCTACTTCTACTCAATGATAACAATTTCCACTGTGTTATGCTCTTATACTATTTGAATAAGAGAGCACAAGAAAGCCTTGACATGTGACAAGTGCTTCTCTTGCTCTGTCTCTGTTTCTGTTGCTCTACTGTGTAAAGGCTCCATTATCACTGTTGTCAAAATGGTTGATTTCTAGGGTAAAAGAGCTAAATAAAACAGACAATGATGGGTGCATACATAAATGACCGATGCTGATCTTAGGAATGCTACTTTATAGTTTACTAGTTATAAGGTAATACAAATTACAGTGATATGAGTCTCCTGCTGTCTTTTGGTTTAAGGTTCATCCTATACTAAAAGTATAGCTTTCTATGTTGAGATAAAAGTTAAGGTGTTTTTCCTACAGTACCAGAAAATCATTGCACCCAGAGTAGTCAGGTTGAAACTTAAAAAATAATAATAACTCTTTCCAATCCAGGCCCTCTCACCTAGTTTAGTCATTTTTTTTCTTTTGTTATAAATGAAAGCTGTTATAAGTTTTATAAGTCTAAGAGAGTTTCTGTTGATCACACAACCTTTCTGTGATCAACAAGAGACTTCAGCTCTGGATATATAATTCATATGTAATACCATAAGCACAAACTACTAGTAGAATATTTTAAAGATGGACTGCGGAGTTAGCTCAGTGGTTCCGGCACCTGTCTTCATGTGCAAGGACCCGGGTTTGATCCCCGGTATCCACATACCATACTGGGAGTGCAGACTCACGCCCAGCAGCAACCAGTACCACATACCACAGTGCCGGGCGTGGTGGCTCATGCCTGTAATCCCAGCACTCTGGAGGCAGAGGCAGGAGGATTGCTGTGATGTGAGTTGGAGGCTGAGCTCAGGGCCAGCCTGAACCACAAAGTGAGACCCTGTCTCAAAAAGCCTAAAAAAAAAAAAAAAAAAAAAGAATATTTTAAAGATTAATTCTTAAACATATTTTACCTATAAGCCCTAAGAAAAGGAACATTTTAAGAATCGAATTCATTTGTCTAATCAATATTTATTTCCCTTTTCCAGTGGGTTGAGCTGTATATACTCTGTAAAAAGAAAATAAATTGGTCATAGATCCTAATTATTAAAGTGGGATTCTGTTGGATCATTGAGTCTTATAATTTCATTTCATTTAAATGTATGTGTTTGATTTCAACTGTGGGTTTTAAGAGGGGAAAAAAATGAGCATGAGCACCTGCTACCTTTTCTCTCTAAATACAAAAGATAATGAACAATACTTAGATTTAGTACTGGGTCAATACTGGTCCCGATATGTGTTTCCTCTATTTCTACTAAGGACATTTATTTTGGAGAGAAAAAAAATCCACAAATTCTTCTGTTCCCAATTAAATTTTCACTCTTTATACATCCAGTTTCTACTGTGACTGGTGGAGAATTCAGTCAAAAAGCCTCAAGCCTAAGAATATTGAATTTGTCAATTCATAATGCACAGAGCACCTCAATTTTCTCTGCTACTTCTCTTTTTTCTAACAACTTTTCATATCACTGTTTCAAAAATGTGCTTTCAAAGGAGCAAAACAAAATTAATTCACACAACTTCTACTCATTGAATATTTATTATTTCCTTCAACTTCCCCGAATCCAAGAATCAGATGCAGTGGAGAAACACCATCATGAGGTGGTAGTGGAAGTATTCTGGGGTCTTTATGAAGCCTGTTTTCAACAAATTGAGAGAGAAATCATCCATTTTACTCTCACAATGAATCTCTCTTATGCTGCATGGCATGGGGCCAAGCTGTAAAATGATGTTTTAATGTTGCAAGTGAGATCAAAGAAACACCTTAATGATGTTTGGTCTTGCCTGAATATTAAGAGATAGCTTTGAAGACTCATACAATATGTTCTACAATCTGATGATTGCTTCTATTTCTCCACTAACATGAAACAAGTTATTTCCATGGTCTATGCTAAACCTATAGATATGAATATGTTTTTACGCCAAATAGTCACCACACAAGGCCTATAATTAACCGCATAGCTTCTGATCAGTATATGAAGTTTAAACTAGTTTCATGTAGGGAGAAAGCTATTTTTGATGAGAAAACATTTGAAAATTGAAAAGAAATTATAGAAAATCATATGGAGAGGGGTTTTTCCCTAAGAAATTAAAAAGAAATACAGTGATTTTCTTCAACAAGGACTGTGTAAGATATTTCCTAGTAAACAAAGAAAAGAATTCCTTCTCTTGGTGTGTATTAGGTGACCATTATACAAGTCACTGTGCCCAGGCCGTGGAAAACCCAAAACAAACCAGGGACAAACAAAGCTCTTCAGAAGATAAGAGGGTAGCATTCATTCTCCTGTTTCACAATGCTACTTTTTACTATCCTAAAGTCCCTATATTTTTAAGTAATTTTCTATTCTTTACACACCTAATTGATTTATTGGACATCAAATACTCATTTTTATCATATATTATCATGGTAAAAAACAGAATTAGCTCTGAAGGAGAAATAACTTACCTGGCAATAAATGTTCATGTATAAAAATATTTTAAAAACCATATAAAGACACACCGTATTTGCAGGAATATTCTCAGACAGCTGCTATCAAACTGTGGACTCGGGCAAGAAGAATCCGTATTGTATCTAACTAAGTTCCTCAGCCCCACCTTGATCTGAATGGGAATCTGAGGGGGTGCCCGGCACCATTCTACTGGATGAGCTCAGAGAAAGAGGCAACAGTGTTGGAGAACTCCTGTTCCAACCGAAGTACAGCACTAACCTCTCCACTGACGTTTCATGAAGTAAAACTCTCAGCTCATTCATGATTTTCATTACTAATTTCATCTTGTTTATTGTTCGCAGGAATGTTTGGAAGAGGCCACAGAGGCCGGTGAAAGTCACATTCTATGCATTTGGACATGCTTGCCTTTCCTCTCCCCTCAGCCAATCAATTAGTTTAGGGTTTTGGCTTTGATTTATTTTCACTTTATTTTCTTCTGATACAATAAAGAAACCCAGAGTACATTTCCTTGGGCTTAATTAGAAATTCTTAAGCAGAACATGATTTCTGCTAAACCTTCACTCCATTACCTTTCAGCCATTTAACAACATCATTAATTACACCAAATCCAAGCTGAAAATTTATAAAGAAATTTGTGCTGATTAGTAACTTTGGAACACAAATACTGGTGTGTCTTCTGTCTATATCCGCACCTTTTAAAACTTCTCATAATAGAACAATATATGGCTTTAATTTATACAATGAAAAACTGAGAAGTCTGCAAATTGAAATGAGTTTCCCCCAATTCTTGTAAAATTAGCATGCTCCACAGAGAAGTAATTTAGATAAAGGAGATAATCAAATAACTTTTAACATGTGAATCATAATTTATTAAATCTCTGTATTAACATGAGGTCTATTCAACGCCTCTTTTCACAGTGCATAAACACAAGTGTTGATTATTTCAATATACAAAAGTACATTGGTTTATTTCTTCCTTTTTACCATATTTGTAGGTTTTAAATCTATATAGAGATTTTTCCTTTTGTATTCAAGGCTGAGACTCTGACTGAAAAATTGTGTTAGGGCTTTAGAGGATGACAGGACCCTAACCTCTGCCATATTTTTGAGGTTTGTAGTGTTTATACAAACAGTAATGACGGAAATGTCAAAGGTGGTTATAAGAACTATAGTATATCTCAAAACTTAAAATTAAACCCCATTCATTTGTCACATCAGAAAATACTGCTTCAGCTCACTTGGAGATGACTAAATGTGAGGTGGTCCATCAGAGTGATGCTCCGGGCCAGATGACCTAAGCCTCTAATGGGCCGCGCTCCAAGTTGTTTCTTGGTTATAACTAGTGTTAGGATAAATTAGAACATCTCTCCCAAGGGAGGAATGTTCCTGGTCTTCATGTCTCCAGGTAAAGGAAGAAAGATAGGAAAGCGGACTGTGGAGAGAAAGGGTTGACATGCTTACACATCCCCTCCCACCGCCCTGCTTGGAAACGGCCCAGGAAGTATAGGTAACAACATATCAGGCTGCTATTCTCTTGTCTTCCATGACTTATGTGCTCAGCTAGAAACTTTTGGAATAGAGCTATAAGATTTGTCTGTGTCGGGGTAAAGATGGCGTTAATCCTACGCTGTCTGTGCTTCCAGACAGACAGCCAAAAGCAACAGTAGCTGGTGAGGGCAATAAGCAACTCTCCCAAAGCAACAGGAGATCTCGTTCCGCCTAACCAAAGCCAACCCCACTGCAGTCACAAATGTTCTGAACACCTTATTCTGTAGACATTGTCTTGTTGTGATTTGATTTTTTTGTTACGAGAATATAGAAAATGAAAGAAACTAATGTTATTTCAAAACCTTGCTCCATACCCTGAGATATTCTGAGCTTTATGCATTTTGAACCGTCTCAGTTCTGTGGAAACTTACGAAAGACTCTGACGTCCTTTTTCTTTGTCAGTAATTATATGTAACTATAGGTCAGGAAATGTTTCCGTTTTCCTTTTCTTCCCTTTTTTCAATACTGTATTCTCAGAGCCATTTTGTAGACGTTCAATAATTTTTATACGTGGGTGCTCAGAAAACAGAGCAGGTCTCTGCAGTAAGGCATATATAAAATGTAGTTCCTAAATTCCTTATTGACATGATTCCTAAGGGAAACGCCAACCAAAAAATAAATAAATAAAATCAGTGAAAACAATCTAATATGTCATCTGGCCAAAGAATTCCACGATCCAAGCATATTTGTAGGCTTCCGGAAAGAACAGTGGCTTTAGTCACGTCTGTATCCTCTTCTACACGGAGCAAGAAAAATATACAACTTTCTTTCGTCTTAATAAAAAAAATATAAGTCAAGTAAAGGAAGTTCTTTACTCGCACCCATACATGTGCTTATTAACTTATTATGAAGTTAATAAGCACCCAAAACACTCAGTTTCTGTATCTTTTCAGTTTCCTTCAGTTTCAAGGG
This sequence comes from Petromus typicus, assembly GCA_004026965.1. Classification (NCBI taxonomy): domain Eukaryota; kingdom Metazoa; phylum Chordata; class Mammalia; order Rodentia; family Petromuridae; genus Petromus; species Petromus typicus. The sequence goes on from PVIR01002631.1 coordinate 65,936, forward strand.
ATAGAAAATTTAACCGATGCCGCCTTTAGCCAAAAGTGAATTTATTGATTTATGTACGAAGAATCCAGAGATAGAATCTGTTCCAGCCATAACTCGATTTAGAGTCTCACAATCTGGGTTTGTCTTTCACCCGCCCGTCTGCCTGGCCTTCCTAAACAGGAGCTTCCTTGGCCTGGTTCCTCTGGTAACCTCAGATCTCCACCAGGAAGGTCCTGCACAAGAAGGTACAGTCCTCTACAGAAGGCCATAAAGGGTGGAAGAATCCGCCTTTTTGCAGCTGGCCAGGTCTTGTCACCTGCCATGCCCGCTAGCAGGGTAGCCCAGTGCTACCACCGGCCAGGCCCCGCAGAGCCGGGGAGGACAGCACCTGCGCAGGCCGGGGTGGCTGGGCTGGGTCCCCTGGGGCAGGGCATTGTTTCCAGGATTGCAGCCAGGGCCGGGAAACAAAGGCACACACAATGCCCGCGGGTTCCCGTCAGTAGTTCGCGCGAGCTGAAACTCCTGCGAGCTGTTAGTGGGGCCCAGTGCGATTCTTCAGAAGCCACTCGGCGTGTGACTCCCGCTCAGAGCCCGGAGTGTGGCAGAGCCCGACCTCGCCCGCACCGCGCATCCCAACGCACCGATGGCTCCCTCTCGTCTTGGAGGAAGCTGGAGGAAGGAGGGGACCCTGTCCGGGCGGCCACCCTCTGCGCCCGCGGGACCTGCGCCCCCGTCCCCGAGCCCAAGCTCCGCGGTTCCCGGCAAAGGGAAGCGGGCGGCGGGCGGCGGGGAGGGCCGGGTCGCGGGGCGGGCGATGGGCGGCCTCGCTCGGCGCCGCCTCCGCCCCTCCCCGGCGCGCGCGGGCTGGGCGCTGGGGGCAGCCGAGGGCGGCGGCGCGGCCGGGCGGACCCGGCGCCCCGAGAGGGAGGCAGGTCCCCGGCGCCTCCCGCGCTCCGCCCGGCCGCGCGAGGAAGGGCGCCCGCGGGCAGCGGCTCGGACACCGCGGAGGCCGACGAGCCGCAGGACGCGCGGAGCCGAGGTAACCGCGGTGCGCGGCCGCCCGGCCCTCGCCCGGAGCCAGGCCCGCAGCTCGGAAGGCGGCCCCGGGCGGCACCGCCGACGCGAGCTCGTTAACAAGTTTCTCCAGGCTTGAAATGAGAGGCTCCTGAAATCGACCCTCCTTTTCTATTTATTCAGCTCTTTCTCCCTTGTTTTGAATAAGTTTATTTAAACAATGAAAAAAAAAAAAAAAACAAACCTAGCCTCTTGAGTGACTACGGGTTTGTAAATATAATCCTGAAAGTTTTGCATAGAGTGGTTATTTGCTTATGCATATTAATTAACCTGTTAACTCGTAGGCTAGTCGGAGAATTGACATTTAAAATACTGTTTGAAGAACACTGCAAGTTCGCTGTTGTGTTGGGGCGCCGTGGTATTTATCAGCTCAGTTAGCATCTGTCTCCCCGAAGTGGTACCAAAGCCAGTCCCTTGGCGCCGGGTCTTGCATGTGACACTCTTGCCCTCTAGTGCTTCACCAGCTTGATAGCAGTTTGATGGCTAATATTAATAAGATGTTGCATAACACGAGGGTGCCGGGCTGGGGCTCCTTTCGCTGTCACTTGTAAAAGCCAAAAAACCTGAGCTGCTGGCAGCAGATGCTGCCCTTTCCGTTTCGTTTCTGTCTATTCAAAGTTTCTCTGGCCTGTTCAACTCTTTGTAATTTAATTTCAGGTAAGTGTTTCTGGTTTTTTTCTTTATATATTAATGGCTTACTGGTAAATATAAGGGTTTTGTAAGAGAAAACAACTTTGTTTCCAACTAGTCACTTATTACGGCACTGAACATGTGCCTATTTTATTTTTAAAGAAGTAGAACAGTTTGGTTAAGTTAAATGAAACAATGGATTATTATCACTGAGGCATGATTATAAAGCTTCACTTTCAGAAGATTAAAGTATTTAGACGACTAGTTGTTTAAGATTTCCACTGACAATCTACATTTGCTCTGCAGCAGTCTTGTTAGTCAGACCACATGTCTGTTGTCTTGATAGGATTTTGTAACATCAAAATTTTCAACTGCAATTTCCTGATGATCCTTAACAAAGCTCTGTGTTTGATGCAGTTTATTCTATAAACATCATTTAAGATTATGTGATTTAAAAGGTAGCTAGAAGGAAATGTGCAGCCTAAGTACTGAATGTGAAAGCTTTACATTAAAATAGGCATATCATTCATTTAAGATAGTCACTTTTGGGGAGGGTGTAAAAAAACTCAATAACGTTCTTTAAGGTTTTATCTAGATGGTTTTGCAGCTAATTTTTCTAATATCTGAGAGCTAGTTGGCCTCAAAGTAATTTAAAGTTAAAAATGTATCGACCTTTTCTATGAATATATCAGGCTATAATAACATGTATAATCTGTAAAAGCTCTAAGGAAAACTTCTAAAAATGCTAGCTCTGTTTCTTTTATTACTTTAAGATATGTATAAAATGTTGAGTCATATGTAAAACTGATCTTGAACTCCTTATTTTTTTTTTCTTTTTACTGCCCTTAGAAAATATATTATCAGCTACTGAACAGTACTATTTTGTACAAAAGGGCAAAATGGTGAAAGAGTAACTCTGATACTCAGTAGAAGGGAATTTTTTCTTTCCTCAGACATAGCTCCCTACCAATATTGTATTTGAAAATGAGATTTGAAACTCTCTTTAAACTAGCACTGCATATATTCAAGAGATTGTACTAAAGGAAGCTCTTTCATTGTCTCTTCAGATTTCTAGTTAAAACAGTATCTCCCATTCTGGTTAATAGTGTTACTGCTTTCTTTATGCTTCCAAATGTAAAACAGAGGCTTATTTCTTTGTGTAAGCAAATACCAATTGTAAACTGGTCATATAGGTTGAAGATTCTCTTGTGCTTAAATGGAAGGATTTTCTGATTACTAAAATGTTTGAGATAAAACAAAACTTTCATCTTTTCCTGGAGAGATTTGTAATAGTTTGACCTGGTTCAGTTATAGTCTTTCTCACTTTAATAAATTTTCTTGAAAAAGTATTATTTCTGAAGGTGACGAGAAAACGTGAAGAAAAATTTAGAAAAGATAAAGCATTTGAGAATTTTTTTTTCAAGAACATGCTGAAAAAATTGTTATGAGCTACCATCTAAATATTTATTGGTTGGCTTATTTCAAAAATTTAGAACTATGTAGATCACCATTTTTTTATTTTAATTCAAGGCATCTAATTATCTGACTTCCTTGAATTCTGGTTGAGTTTCAGCTGATGGTGGTGATTAAGGGTATTTCTTAATTTAAATGTGTATTTGTTGAGGTACAGAGTTTTTGAGGAAAACTGTATTTAAATATATAACTTGTACCTTCTATCATTATAAAAACAAGGAAATAATATTAAAGGTAAAAGCACTATTCTTAACTATTTGAATGCCTTACCTTTCTAATTGATTAAAAATTTAGACAATGTGGAAAAACCCTGGAAATTCATTCCTGTACTGTGGTTATTGGAGATAAACATTCAGACAGAAATGTCCAGACTAAGGGATGCTGCCAGGCCACAAATGTTACAGCCTGCATTATAATGATAATTAGTTAGAACAACACTCAAAATTATTTTATGACTCAAGTTTCTCTTAGAATTGTAGTAAAGAATTAGCTTTAGAATTTGTCTGTCTGTTTTATTTTTAATTTAAAAAAAAACTGCACCCATAAACATCTGGGTAATACTGTGAGTGGTTTATCCTTTGATATTACTCTAAATTCTTTTCATCAGCTTCACGTAAGTTGCGTGCCCAGACAAAAAGCATCAGCCCGTCCCTATGACGGTGATGCCTGGAATACATCCTGTCACGGAACCTCTTACAAATTACTAAGAACTCTACCTCTTAAGTACCTGTTGCTGCACAAGAACTCCAGTGTTCTAGTCCTGTCCTACAGCCCTCAATCGTCTTGCTGATGGACATCGGTTTTACTTACACTTCCGTTTTTAAGTGTTTTGTTTGTTTGTCTGGAAGTAACAAGAAAAGAGACTTGATTCTAGACCTGACACTTCCCAGAGGGGTGTCCTTGCAGAGCCCCTCCGCGCCTCTGGGCATGCTTTCCTCACTTGTAGAATAAAGACCTCAGAAGAAGATCCTGTCCTGACTGTGGCCCAGAATTGTACTAGATGCTGTCAAGGACAGACAGATCCCACATAAAAACACTAAGGCTGTTGATGAGTACTCTTGTTAGATTTTTACCAGTGGAGATAAAAATTTAATGTTCATAGGAGGTTTATTGTGAGCAATGCACTTTTCTACATTCTTCCCATCTAAATTTTCCCTTCATGTGATCTTCACAAAAATTGTTTGTAGTAGATACAATTCCTGTTTGAAAAAATGAGAAAGTTGACATAGTGGAGCTTAGTACATAGTGGAGCTAAGTACATTCTTTCATTAGTATATTTGTTTGTTTGTTTTATTTTGTTTTTTGTTTTGTTTTGTTTCTTGAAACAGGGTGTCCCTAGGAGTTCAGTCTGGCCTTGATCTCAGTATGTATCCTGGGCTGGCCTTAAACTCAAGGCAGGCCTCCTGCCTCTGCCTCCCAAGTGCAGGGATTACACTTGTGTGCCACACCCGGCTCATAAGTGTATTGGGAATAATATGAGCAATCCATGTGCTACTCTAATGATCTGCATCACTTCTGTCCCCATTGGTGAAACCATCCGTTGATTCAGGACATATTTATAGAGCACGTACTTCCGTGCCAGTGTAAAAGCAGCGCTCAGTACGATGAAGTGCAGCACTGTCCCCTACAAAGTACACACAGTCTCATTCCGGTGATTTTTCTCTTTCCTTGCTGTGTTGAGTGTCACTTGTTATGAAAGATGCCCAAAAAGTGAGCAAAAACTTTACCTGATATTTTCTATATCCATGCAACAGAGAAAGTAGACTCGGGACCCGCAAACCCCTCATACTTCCTGACGGATTTCTCCATCGTTCTCTTTTGTTTTCCAGATCCATCTGTACTTCCTGTCTCTCCTTTTCTGCTTCCTGTAATCTATCTTCCAACAACCCAAAACTGATCTATAACTTTCTGTCTCATCATCCATGTGATCCTGAAGGATTAGGCTCACACTCATTCTCACAACTCCTGCGCGGTCAGAGATGAGAAGGGATAAATTAGATCCTCAAATCTGCATGGACAGTGCCCTGCTTTAGATCTCCCATCTCCAGTAGGAGCAGGTATATACATTTTCTCCGTAACTCACCCAGGCAGACCAGACAAAACATCCCGGAGTACTTTTCTTCTCTTTCCTCACTGGATGGCCTAGCACTGAGGGAGGTAAAGAAAGCATGTTCTATCCTTCATAACTTCTAAATCCAAAGACAGGGTGAGCATTATCATCTCATTTTCCCCTTTACTGGATCAAACAAAGCTACTGTTTCCAAGTGCAGCTTTTCCCCTATCATCTTTTAAAAACCCCATTTCTAGAAACAGAATGTATTCTTGGTTGTACTCTGCAAATCAGCTTCTTGCCTGCCTACCACAGCAGGCTTCAATTAACATGACACAATTTCACACATTCTTTCTTGAAGAAAAGCATGTTCTTTGTCAATTTTTAATATTACTAAATTACTTTCAGCAAATTCACGTAATGTATTTGAAGCCCCCTGATGCTTTTTTTCCCAACACTATAAAATATAGTTAATTTTGAGAAAGAGGAATATTGTCAAGATCTTTTAAATATCTCTCATTTATGTTAGAACCTGAAGTTCTTTAGTTATTAATACTCATTTTCCAGATGGTAATCTTTTTTCACATGTCTCATTCTGCCAGCTTTATCATGATTCCATTTCATCTAGAAATTGATTCTTACATTGAAATGATGGTGCGTGTTAGTAGAAGAGAAAAGATAGGTTACAATGACAAGAAGGTACTTCTTGGAGATACTATAGTACTTCTCATAATGTATATTTGCATAATATATTCAATTCTTTACGCTGTATATGGAAAGGCCTATTTTTCTAAAAACTAAATCCATGCTCTGTTTTTTGAAAATTTAATGGTAAACAATTAAATGATATCCAGGGTTTTCTTGGTGAAATGTTTTTTGAAAACAGATGTTTTACAAATCAACTCTAGCCACACTGAATTCTGAAAAACTTAGAATGAGAAAAATAGATATTTGATCAAGTTTCTGTGAAATGCACATTCAGAGTGTGCTTGATTAATGGCTCTGGCCAAGATGGTCACTGCTGTTGCAGTATTTATATTATGGCCCTGACTGTTTGAGGCCAAGGTGAATGATGGAGGAACATGTTCATGGAAGATGGTTTAAGTTGAGTATGGCTGTGGTTTGTGAATGCAGCTGCTATTTATAAAGTTTAGTAGAGGCTATTGTTTTTACTCATTCTTTTCATGGAATGTTCTTACAGTAAGCAGTATTTTGGACATCAAGAATCAAGGAGTAAATCAGATAAGTACTTACAGGTGCTTTCTATACACAGAGAAAGATTATGCAGAACACTGCCTGAGTAGTAATGGAGTCATATGCAAGAAAAGTATAAAGTAGAGGATGATCTGAGAGTGTGTAATGAGGAGGCCTCGAATGATACCAGGGGTTATTTGAAACAGAAGCATTTATACTTCAAGCCATTGGATTGGGAAGATGAAGCCAGATGAAGAATTGGGAGGAAAAATAAAACTTCTAGGCAAAATGAACAACATAAAAAAAGATCCTGAGATAGAAAAGAAACTATCACGGAGGGAAACAAAAAGAAGAACTATTTATCAAAAACTTGGAGGTGAGACTACCATTGAATTAGGCCTGGGACGTAAGAGAGGACAGCATACCCCACATGGTCTTGTGAACTTTTGCAGGAATTTGAATTTTCCTTAGCAAATGAAATAAGCAGCCATTGATGGGTTTTAGTAGTAAAGAAATAATCAAATTGTACTTTGATGCCACACTGAAAAGAGTGTAGAGACAGCCAAGAAGATTTGTGATGAAACTAACTGGTATAATAAATAGTTCGAGGGAGTTGTGTTTCCAGGCATAAGGACAGAAGTGCACTGGATCAAGTGAGTTCAGAGAAGCGGAAATGAGAGGACTTGGATTTATTTAGGTATGCAGGGTGGAATTAAAAGTATCAAGGATGAAACATTAGGAGGAAGATGGCCTTAGGGGAAAGATCATAAATTCAATTTCAGATAGGGGGAGTATGCTTTGACATAATTCTGTGGAGACCTGCAGTGGCTGGGTTATCACAAAGAAGAGTGTAGTTAATGTGACTTTTGTCATTGCCCTTTTATCAAGTTGATAGTTCATTTGAAGCCCTGGCCTACAGCCTGGATGAAGGAGGTCTGAGTTATACATAAATATTTTTTATTTACTGGAGAACAGACAGTAATGAAAACCAGGGTTGCTGGAACTCATCTGAGCAAAGGAGGAGGAATGAGAAGCCTGAGGACATGGTTCTGGAGATGCCTCTGATGGAGCCTCTTACTTTTCCCGCCAATGGTGACTGCTCTGGTGCCCAAACTCTCCTTGAGCTACAATGCTGGGAGCTGCCTTCTACAAACCTTTAGTGCACTTCCAAAGGCTATATTTAAACATACCTTTCATGCATTATTTCTATAATTATCCTAGTAATTACAACAGGTAAATATTTGTTCACTCTATGTGTCATCAACTGTTCTAAGCGATTTTTGTTTCTGTCATAATCTTCAGTAAGACTGTGAAGTTAGTATCACGGTATTTCTGCTTTTCTAGGAGAAAATGGCAGCATCTAACAGTAACAGCTGCTCAATATCTACTTGCTAACATGGAAGAGGAACACTTGTTACAGTTGTCTTTACAACTGCACAGTATCTTCAATGCAGGCTATCAGTTCAAATTTCATTTCAACCGTTACTAATCGTAACATCTTTGGTAAACTGGAATCTAAAAGATCCAACACAGCATTCACACACATGAAGGGTTCATTAATGTCGTCTGTGACATGACTGTTGCTCTACATCCCCATAAGACATTAATGCCTTCAGTGTGCCTTACAGGCAAATTTATTGTTTGCTTTCTTTTCCTGGTACAAGAATCAAATTCAGGACCTTGTGCTTGTGAGGCAGGAGCAGCAGCATTGAGCTAAAGCCCTGCTTGCATACAGGAAATTTTGACGAAGTGATAACATTTATAACTGATCCAAGCTTCCTATACCTATGTTTATTCAAGAACATCTCTCTACATGGTTTGTTGATTTTAAAAAATTAATATACAGCTTCTTGATCATTCAGCATGCTGTCTCTATCGCAAGTTGGAGAGGAAACAAAATTCAACCCCAGTCATCAGGCTTACATTGCTGGTTAAAAAAGACAGTTGTTTCCATGGGTGTGTTCTGATATGCAGGTCCCAGTGTTCATTCTTTAGTTATTCAGAGAAAGAACCCATCTGGGCTGCAAAAGTCAATAATCTTCTGCCTTAGTTCTGTCAAAGCACTTCAAGAACACAATCATCACTGTGCTGAAATGTTTACTTATTGATCTTGGTTTTGAACTTATTGGTTTTTAAAATGTTTTTCATCTTGTGTCTTGTCTTATTTGAAAAATTATTGGAAATAACAAGAGCTCCATACTCTTGGAAATTTCATTCTATTGAGCAGGAGGATATGGAACAAACAAATTTGCTAACAATGTTTAGCTGGATTCATGATACAGTTGTGTAAGGTTGAGTCTACAGTCGGGTTAGCGGAATTAGAAAGGCTCCTCAGGAACTGTGTTGGTGTAGCACATCAAGGTTTGCAGTGACACTGATTTCAAAGATTTTCTTGAGTGTATTTTTCCTACATTCAACTCTTATAGGAGAGCACAATGATTTTTATCTTTCCCTAGTCATCATCCAAAGTGTATATCACTCACTCCAGCTAATTTCCCTGCTAATGTTATATTTCTACTACTGGCACCTTTATCGTCTAGTCCCCAAGCCCACCATTCGCTTACCATAATCCCCACTATCCTCCCAAAGGTTCCTTTACTTTTCATTCTCTCTAATAACCACTCATTCTGGACTCTTTCCACCCCACCTACATTACCGCAGCAGACCCTCAGCTGGGACTGTCCTAGCCCTGCTTCACTCCGTTCCTGTTATGATGTTGTCTGTCCTGGTTCCCATCACTGTACAGGTCACCTGTGAACACTATGTTTACTCTGTCTGCTCCAGTATATCTAATTGCAGTGTGATACTCTTGCACTTCATGGCCATTTCCAGAGACAGCCATTCATCTGCAGCACTCTTTCAACCAAATATTTCCAGCTTCACCTCAGCACAGAGTACCCTATAATTTGTTTATATGCTTGCCAGTAAACACATTGTAGCTCCTTTTTTTCAACCTGGCCAGGGAATTTTGCCTGCTGTGTTCTCCCCATCCTTACAGCCAACACTTGCCCATGACGAAGGCCCTCCTCAGGCACCAAGGCTCTTAGAAAGTGCCACTGACTTTAATAAGCCGCATCTCTCCCCAATCCTCTTACAGAACCTGTAACAAATACAGTCTGTGCAGTATAAATCACAGTTTATCCTGTGCAAACTAATCTCAGCTGTTGTTTTACAAGTCTCATTTCCCTCACTAGAATCCATCTTTACAGAGGCAAGAATTATTCCTAATATTACTTCTGCTGTGTCCTTATCACTCAGTACAATACTAATTCTAAAACAGTTGTTCAGTAGATACCTGCTGACTGCTTGTGGAATGATTAATTGATAGATATGTTTGTGGTAAAGTTTACTGCCTTTATAATGTATTTTATACTATATAATATATATGTATATATATATATGGCATGTATATAGCATGTGATTATAAATTTACTAAACAAAATTATGCTGTTTCATACATACCATAATAATAAAAATTTATACTATTTATATATCTATATTTATAACAAAGATAATGTATTAGATTTATCATATTGTGTTGCTATAGTTATATTTACTTACTGTTCAATAGGCAAACGTTAAATCCAGTAAATTTATGTATACTTATGCTCACAAACAACCTTTATAAAGTTATGGCATTATAATAAGGTAGCAATGTAAAATCCACCTATAGTCATTATAATATGCTATTGTGTTCAATAAATTACCATAATCATTGAGTGCTTACACAAGGGACAAAATAACTGGAAAAAAGAGGCATTCTAGGCCGGGGATTTGGCTCAGTGGTTCTGGCACCTCTCTTGCAAGCACAAGGACCTGGCTTCGATCCCTGGAAACCACATACAATACTGGGTGTGGAGACTTACCCGAGCAGCAACCAGTACCACATACCACAGTGCCAGGCAGGTGGCTCACACCCATAATCCCAGCACTTGGGAGGCAGATGCAGGAGGATTGCTGTGATGTGAGTTTGAGGCTGAGCTCAGAGCCAGCCTGAACTACAAAGTGAGACCCTGTCTCAAAAAAAAAAAAAAAAGAGGCATTCTTTTATGTCTTGCGGCCTCTACTCCAACAAGAAGAATGAATTTAAACAAAGTTTTGATTATAATTATCACTAAGTACAAAGAACAGGTACTTTTCACAGTGCCTACTGCATCTTAACTCAGTTTGGAAAATTAAAGAAAGTTTCAGGTGGAAATTATGTGGTAAATCTTAATTTTCCTTATTTACCTATCCTAGTAATTCCCATCCCACAAGGATCTCAGAAAAGACTGTACTTTGCCTCTGCTTTTGCTATAGTGCCATACCCTGTAGGACAGGGAGCAAAACCAGTGGTTCAGTCCATCCTGAGGTTTGCACATGTAACAAAAACAATAGAACTCATGAGTCCTATAATGTATGTTAGATATTGTAAAATAGGGGAAATGGGATAGGGGTAAGTAATGAGGGGACAGAAAAATTGTGATGGCAATAAAAAAGGAAACAAAGCTTATGTATATAGGGGGTTGGCGGTTGTAGGTTGGGTAGGGGAAAGGGAAAAAATGAGAATCAAGTCATGTCATATTCTGGTACAAATTGTCAACGTTGAGTGTCATGGATATAAAATGTACATATTTCACAATAAAAAAGAAAAAGATAAACAGTAGAGATGGGAAAGTAGCTGATTCTTGGTAAGGTTTTTGCTTTACTGTTACATTGATTGGCTTGAGGACCACCTAGGGGATTAATAAAGCACAGTTCAGGGTATATTCAGGTGGCCGTAGGAGGTAGCCCTGGGTTTGGTCACGGACCTCTTGCTCTCTGATATTGTTACGCTGCTCATGTCCGGGCAGCATGAACTCAGCAGTTGCCCTGCCACACCCCCAGCCATGATGTTTCTATTTTAAAGGCAGCTAACCATGGACTGAACACTAAAAGCCATGAACCAAAATAAATTTCTCTTTCTTTAAAAAGTGGGTGCATTTTGGCCCAGTGACACGCAGCTAACCAATACAAGGTTGTAGCATGAAAAGTAAATCTCAGAACTCTTACAGAAACTAGGTTGGTCACATCCAAGTGAGCCGTTCAATTAAAAAGACTTTTCAGAAAACAGGGGACTTTTCACTTATCCCTTAAATATAAAGACCAGATCCTACAGTGACCTACAGTGCGATTCCTTTGACGTCAGAAGGAAATTGGAAAGTTTAGTAGAAAAGAAGTGCCTGTCATCATTGTATGTCTCCAGAAAGAAAACATAACTTTAGGAGGAGCAAATACTCCTCATCACTGGGCAACATCCGACATAAAAACTGGAGGAGAATCACACCTTTCACTTCTGACAATGGGAACAAACTCTGAAACACTGCTATCTGAGATGCAAAAGGTGGCGATACACTCTCTATCCAGGAAAAACATTTCACAGTTACAATGGAGATACACACATGGAAGGATGTAAGATTCTGTACCACTTTTATACTGCAGAATATTACATTCATACACATGTGCATGACTTCAAAACTGCAATTACTTAAGAAAACAAAATAACTACAGTTACAGTTAAAACTCTCAGTCATTAGATAATTTTTGGTTATTAAATTATTCCCAGATTTCTACCTAGAATAAGATTAGGAGAGTGGATGCTGGCCTTTCTATTGGGTGTATTCTAGGATATGACAGGTTACTCAATAACATCTGTCCAGGCAGGGTGATGTGTACACAAACCTCACGCTGCACGTCAAGCTCTTTCCACTGACTGTCAACATAGCCCTGAAACTTATCCCACACCCATACTTCATGTTCCTGTGATTATTAACTTTTGTGACTTTATTATAAGAAATAAACTCATACTGGCTGGTGAGACTGAGCTCTCTAGACTCCTGTGTGATATCCTTCATGTTAGCTCTCATTCCTGAGAAATCCTCCTCCTAACATGTTTCCCCTCTTCATGGAAGTATAATGTCTCCCTGTGAGCTTTTACAGCCGTGAGGTGCTGTGCTTTCAGATCTCTCCGGACTCTTGGTTACGCTAACATAGTCAAATTCATTTTCTAAGTGTTTATTTTTCCTTCTACTTTTCCTTCATGTCCCTTGCCCAATATTAGGCTCATTCCTATCTCTACAGCATTTGCCGTATCTCAAATGTCTATTCGAATTCTGCTCATGCTGTACAGCTCTGCCCAGACCCCATGCCCCGGGTGTTTTCCTTGGCTCTGGTCTCTTTTTCTCTCGTCCATCACAGTCATTTCCTCTGTTGCATGGCCATCCTTTATCATTCTAGTCACTGTCTCACCTTTCAAAGTTAGAATGTTATAAAGAAATTCACTATGCTGAACACTGACATTTTGAAACAGAAAGTTAGCTAACCCATGAATATTTAAATGAGTGACATAAATACCCTATTTGAATAAATAAACTATAAGATAATATTTATAGGATGAATAGCATAAATGTCTTGTGATTATATTCTATAATATATTATTCATAACGATAAAGACATATTATTCAAAATACTGTTCACTGCTCATATCAGAGGTAAATATTACAGAATTTTAAGTCTAGATTTTTTGGCGGTCATTTAACCTGACATTATTTTATTTCTAAATGATGGATAAAAAGGACACAAGTTAAGTAAAGGTGCTGTGAAGCTCATGGCAAACCTGAACCACAGTGTTTTACGTGTTTGCTATCTCACCAGCTGTCTTTTAGCCTTATAGACTGTGATAAGGCTTATTGAAACATTTATATTCTGTAGTGTTTCTTCGCAGAGTGCCAAGATGATAAAGCCTTACTACTTTTCTGCTTTGGAAATTCTTGTTTCTATCTTATTTTTCAAAGTTACTAAATTTTCAATATTCAGTAAGATGAAAGAAGTTTGAAGCTATTACATAAGACGTTTTGCGACATTTCAATTGTTTTCATCCTGTGTCTTTCAAACATCTTTAGGGTGTTTTTCACGTCACCTCTGAGCCATCTCCCAAAGAGCCAATCCGGGATGGGGCAGAGTGTGAACCTGCAGGTAACTGCTCCGCACACTGTGCCCATAGCAGGCCATGACACGCGCAGCAGAAGAAGTCTGCTCAGGGTAAATTCTGCTCAGGGTAAATTCCCTCATTTACCTCACTGTTCATAACTCTGTAGATATACAGCTGTAAAACGACCAACTGGAGACCATGTCTGCATTTTGAAAGGGTTATTCTACTTAAGTAAATAGTATAGGGTTTTTTCTCGAATCTAAAATGAATATAGAATGATAGCATTCATTGTTTTTAACTTTTTATAAAAGAAAAAGTTAAAGTTTTTAACTGTGGCATTTAGTAAACTCAAACTTGTGTGAAATTTTAGTCTGAGTAAGTAAATATAAAAAGTTGAAATATGCATTATGTGATATATATGTGGGCGACAGGAAGTGGCAGGGTATGCCTCAGTGTTCTTACGTCTATCTGATCTGCAGTGTTTGAGACAAAGCTCTCTGACTAGAAGGAAATTCTGAGTGGTCATGTGTTCAGTGGAGCCTTCATCCAGATCTGGGTGAAAGAAAGGGCAGCCTTCCCACTTACACGAGTCCTGACATACCTGCCTTACATCTGCCAACAGGTTTTATTCATTTGTCATAATGTGAGTCAGGATGCAAAATAAAACCTTGCTCATTTTAATTCTATGTACTGAATATTTTACATTCTATTCTGTTTTATTCTCTTTTTCAGACTGTATTTTTGATAAGTCCTAATCAAGCAATACAAATGTGCTGCAATGGTGACATAAACTATTGACTGAGGCTGGGAAAACAGTTGAAACACCATCTTTTCATTTACGTATTTATGATACATCTACTGGAATAGTTGAGCAAACCTACACACAGCATGAGTTTTATCATGAAGCTTCACAGACACTTTCAAAGGACAGTGATTCTGCTCTCCACCTTTTGTACGGTGAGCATCATCATCTCTGCTTACTATCTGTACAGTGGCTATAAACAGGAAAATGAGCTCGCTGAGATGGCTTCGGAAGTAGACTGTAGTGACCTCCAACACCTACCCTACCGACTAATGGAAGTGAAGACAGCAAAGCTCTTGGACACCTCAAGGACAGATCCTGTAGTCCTGGTGTTTGTGGAGAGCCAATACTCATCCCTTGGCCAAGATATAATTATGATCCTAGAATCAAGCAGATTCCAATATCACATTGAAATTGCTCCTGGAAAAGGAGATCTCCCAGCACTTATAGACAAAATGAAAGGCAAATATATTCTCATTATTTATGAGAATATTTTAAAGTATATTAATATGGACTCTTGGAATCGAAGCCTTCTGGATAAATACTGTGTAGAATATGGTGTGGGTGTCATTGGGTTCCATAAAAGTAGTGAGAAGAGTCTACAGAGCTTTCAGTTCAAAGGTTTCCCTTTCTCTGTGTATGGAAACCTTGCAGTAAGAGATTGTTGTATTAATCCTCATTCTCCATTGCTTCGTGTGACCAAGTCTTCTAAGCTTGAAAAAGGTTCTTTACCTGGAACCGACTGGACAGTTTTTCAGATAAATCACTCAGCTTATCAACCAGTAATATTTGCCAAGGTGAAGACCCCAGAAAACTTTTCTCCCCCAATCTCCAAAGGTGCTTTTTATGCCACTATCATACATGACCTGGGACTTCATGATGGAATTCAGCGAGTCCTCTTTGGCAACAACTTGAACTTCTGGCTACACAAGCTCATCTTCATAGACGCCATCTCCTTCTTGTCAAGGAAGAGACTGACGTTGTCCTTGGACAGGTACATCCTTGTGGACATTGACGATATATTTGTGGGGAAGGAGGGGACAAGGATGAACACCAATGATGTGAAGGTAAGGCTCTATTATCTCAAAACTTCAAAATTTAGCTATCTCTCAGTTGGGTTGACAACTGTCCTGGTTTATTTGGATACTAAAGAATTTTCCCAAACCTGAGGCTTTTATTTTATAGGAAATATCTAAGAGGAACTAGGATAATTAGCCACTATCTCATCTTAAATCACCTAAGTAGATAATGAATTTTCCTCTGAATCAAGAAAAATGATGATTGTTCTAAAAAAGTGGGTGTGGAAGAGTCCTGAAATGGTTTCCTATAAGAACCTATAACTATAGAATAGAAACCATTAAACTACCTACCTTAGAAATTAGTTCACTTAAATATAAAAATGAAACCAAAACTTTTTACTGAAAATATTCTCACAAATTTTTGAGAATTACAGATCTTCTAAGAAATACTTCAGGGAGAGCAGGGGAATGGGGGAAAAAATGAGAATCGAGCTGTGTCATGCACTGATACAAACCCTCAAGGTTGAATGTGATCATAATGTGTATATAAAATATACTAATTGTCAATTATAAAAAAAAAATTCAACTATTTTTGAAAGTCAAACATCCAAGTTATTTTCCCTCATATTTTTGAGACTGAAAAATATGGAAAGCTATGACTAGATAAGCATACTTACTTATATATGAATGTGAAGATTGATCTTGATCTCAACAAATATTTCTTGTACTCAGTATGATGACCATTATGCTGCATTTAAATCACAATTTTTATTGTGTAAAACTTCTTCCATTAAATACAAACACTACTTTAAAATAATCCATTATTTTTATTGTTTTTATTATTGATTGTGTTATATAAACAATTAATTTGATACTAATGAAAGTAAAAGTTAAAATTCTATACATGTACCTTGGCCTCCCATTCAGAATGCAATAGAGTTCTGTCTCTGTTAGATTACACAATAATCTCTTGTAAAAGTGAGGAAACTTTTGATAAATAACTTTTATTCTATACAGCTGTGGCCTTTTAGTAGGATATTTGGAACTAATTCACATGTCAAAAAAAGTACATATTAAACATTGGATCTCTTTTCTCTAGATACTGTGTATTTGACAAACAGTAGTGATATTTATCACATGAGTTAGGATGCCAGGGTGATTTCATGTCACCACAGAGAGTATGAAGATGAAGGACAAGAAGAAAAGCTCCTCAAATGCTTGTTATCATTTTACCTCAATAGAAATTAGTAAAATATTATATTAAAATTTCCATAAATCTTTTACAATTTACTTTTGAACAAACAGCTAAGTGAAAGCCAGCTGTTAATGTAAGCGATTATTATGTGCTTGATGATTGCAAATGGTGTACAATTCTCTACTTAGTTTTTCCATGTCAAATCACTGTGATGCAAAAACATCATATGTATTTATAGACACACACAGTATATGATGTAAAATTCTTAAATGCTGAGAATCTATTGTGATAGCATTTCAAAATATGCTAGATAAATCTCTGCATTTTGCTCATGACTCTGTGTTCCCAAATATTATACAAAGGAGACACAAGAGGTCTTTTGTGCTACAGAGGTTGTGATTTTTAGAAATAAAAGTATTAGACTTATTAAACACATTAAAGAAGAACTTAGCAGGCATACTATGTGAACTGAATATATCCGGGTAGAAAGATATCTCCTGAACTATCTAAAGGTTTTTAAAAACATATTTTGAATTTCTTGGGCTTTGAAACTACTTCTAAATTATGTATTTGATTGTGACTCAAAACACTAATTCATTGCAGACAGTTGTGTGAGAATATAAACACTGATGCATTTATTCTGTTATTAAGTGTGAACCATATGTGAAATGCTTTTGAGGATAAAGAGATGGTATCACCTGCTTCCATTCTTTGAGAGGATGAGACAGACAGAGTCCAGTCATGGAAAAGCAAAGTGTTCTGAACATCTCTCTGGACAGTAGCTGATGTGCCGACATCACACAGAGGCCGCAGACGCAGACATAGGGATACAAAACTAAAACACAGTATCCCTCTTAACAAATCTACTGTTTTATGGAGGAGACAAAGAAGTAGAGAGCTCTCAGCATAGTAATTACAATAGTGAATATATGCACGTGGACTTACGGAAGTGCTGTGGGAGACACTGTAGTGTGCTTCCTATGCTGGAAACTATCAAGTACAGAGACAAGAATGGGAAGGCCAAACTAGAGGAAGGTGATGATTTGAGATGCTTTTCAGTTCCTAGGAATGATTGTAAAAATGGAAAAAAGCAACAAATTTAAAAATTATGTAGGATGTAAAATTGAACAAGTTAGTAATGGTTTAAATGGAGCTGAAAGAGAATATAATCAAGCATGACAGTAGAATTTTTGGGATAGATGAATAATTGCTTATATAAACAACAACAAAGAAGAGAACCATGGCAAAAGTCATTATAAGTCATAATAAACATTCCAAGGTTACTGAACTACACATAGGGCATACAAATCCTTCACAGGTAGTAGTTCAGAAGAAAGATCTGGATATAAAGTATAAATTTAAAGTCATCATTTTATAGGAACTGGCTCACAGCAAGACAATGCATGAGATTTGCCTAAGAAAGGATTTGATAGAGTAATAAGAGAAGATGATCAAGTGTAGAATCTAGTGGAAAATATCTTGCAAAAAACAAGCAGAGGAAGGCAGCCCTCAAATTACACTAAAAGACTAGTCAGACCAGGACATGCTGCTGCTCTAGAGACCTCAGGAGTGAAGACCTCAGAGAAGGTGTGATCAGCAGCACTGAATCTGACAGCAGGGTCCTGTGCTGCAGTTCCCATACGGAGAACTGGAAGGTTTTTGGTTGATAATTCTTGCAATGTTCTATTTGTACAGAGGGACAGAGGCAGAAGCCTAGTTGCCTTGAGTTTGGAGTGAATGAAAAAGGCCAAGATGAGGAGTTGGAGGGTGTCTTGAAATGGAGGGACAAAGTTAGGCAGTAACTAGAAGGTACACTGATGTTAGGTGATCAACATCCCAGTCGGGCCAGAACTCGGAGTTTAGGACTAAAACTCAGAGAATTCCAAAGTAAGTACAAAAAAGAGTATCAGACTTAATGAGATCTAAGAAAAGGTTCATGATTTTGGTGATTAAAATGCATAATTAATAGAAATATTTTGCTCAAGTTCTTTTATTTTTACAATTCCAGATAAATTTTTAATATACATATTTCAAGGATTAGGATCATTAAAACAGTGTGAGAAAGTTGATCATGCCCTGTTTCTTGCAAAATGAGGAAGACTTCATAGTATAAACTAGCAACATGTTATTGTATAACATAACTATTAATCACCATTTAAGTTCTCCCCATATGTGCAACGGAGAACGTGTTTCTGTATTTAATGGGAACATTAGAATTAGCGATGCAATATCAACTTCACTTACATACCTACCTGTTGAGTAATAAGCTTGTTATAAATGCTCTGAGAATTACAAATGAAGTCATGCCTCAGTAGAAAATATATAACTCTTTTTGCTGAGGAAAAAAAACACACAAAAGGAGTTCAAAGGTGGTATCTTCATTAGTCTCTCAGTATCCATAGCCTTTAAGGAAAAAAATGACAAAGATGGTTCCGTGATGGTGAACCCCTTAGAACCATCAGTGACACAAATAGCCCGGTGTGCACATATGCCATAGCTTTGCCACCAGTGGTTTGGACACTTAAAATATTCTTTAAAAATGTAGGACCAATTAAAGCCTGAAAGATAGCGTGTGTGTGAGTCATTCGCATGTGGTTCCCTGAACTATGTGACTTATTGTGATGTTAGAAAATGCAAGTTCCTCGTGCTCTTGAGCTGTCAAAGTTCCCAGAACCGAGCCTGCTAACTGGGTTTCTCCAAAGGGAAAGTGATGGATGCTTCAGTCAGTCATTAAAACATTTTAGTGTCATGTGAACGCACAGGATGCCCGGACAAGCATGAACAACCACGTTCTCTGTTAGAGGCACGAGTTCATTCCTGACCTGACATCCATTCTGTCTCCTCTCCCTTCCTTTCTGCACTGCTGGGGAGGGAATCTGGGTGCAAAAGGTGTGCTCCTCCCGTTTAAACCCCAGAGCCTCCTCCGCGCCTGGACCTAGACCAGCTCAGAGGAACGTAGGCCTGAGACAGATGAGCTGAACCGCAAGTTCGTTCAGGCTTTTACCAAACTGTCTGCCGTGAATCCCCCTCCTTCCTGTCTCCTCATCCAGCTCTGTAACGTGTAACGTCCTGTCTAACTTTGATAGGCGTCCTGACACCCATCAGGAAACAAGGGACCCGCCCAGTCTTACCTGAGCAGAAACTGTACCTGTTTTTGGCAACTCGTGGCAATCCCTACCCTCTCCTAACTACCTTAAACCTCTCGTTATTTCTTTATATTTCAGTCTCCCTTAATTTGTGCATTTGTGGATTGGGCCTAAAAATAAATAAATAAATAAGTACTAACATCCCCCCCCCCAAAAAATAACACTGCGTTCTTCTAATGGCCGCATAGTTCTTAAATCTTTAGTACAATGTCATAAGTGACTTTATTACCTACTTCCCCCTTGAAGGGAAAGACCCTAGATAGCCTAAGGAAAAGAAAGTGCTGGAAGTAGAGACCCGGTGTCGGTGTCACACAGCGGTGAGAAATGAGCTCACGAAGTTCACAGGACTAGCCGGTTTCGCTTGCCCTGACTGAGAGACTGAAATTGCAGTGCAGAGAGGAGCTCCCTCCCTGCGGCCTTCTCACCCCGCAGGCGTGTCCCCAAGCGGGCGGGCGACACTGCGGGCTTCAGGAAATCCTAGACAAGTCTTTCTCTTCCTTTCTCTCTTTTTTCTTTCTTTCTCTCTTTTGATGTCTGCAATCAATCCTTCTGTCATAAGTAAACATGGAAGGGAAACAAGAATCTCTTCAGATAGTTGGCTCACAACACGCTCTGTATGTATGTTGTCAAGGCTTGCGCGCTCTACCACAGTACCGACCTTTCTTTTCACTCGTAAGCCATATTTTTCTAACAATTCTTTTCCGTTATCCCTGAGGTTCCCATTTATTTGTGGACATACATTTTAATTGCATTATATTGTGGAACGATGCATATGTTTGATACCAACACTAATGTACCTGACAAGGACGTATGTTTTCCAATCAAGATGTGTCTATTTGCTCAACCTGCATAGTTGTGCTTTACAAATCTTACATGCCTTTGTTCATGTGATGATGGCAGGGAACGGTGGACTGATGGTACCGAAAGAGATGGGTTTAATTGTATAGCTCTGGGGGTCGGGGATTTAGCTCAGTGGTTCCGGTGTCTCCCTGGCAAGTGCAGGGTCCCAAGTTTGTTCCACAGTAACCACATACCACAGTGTTGGGTGTGGTAGCCACATCTATAATCCCAGCACTTGTGAGGCTAAAGCAGGAGGATTGCTGTGAGTTTGAGGCTGAGTTCAGGACCAGCCTGAACTATAAAGCGAGACCCTGTCTCAAAAAAAAAAAAAAAAAAAAAAGATTCTGTAGTTCTGGTGGTGGACTGTATTTCCTTGCTATTCTGACAACCATTGTTTTATGTATTTTGAAGCTGTTTTATGTCGGTGTAAGTCCAATGTATGGTCGGGGTCGCAGAAGGAAACGAGGCACTCAGGGATGAGATCCAGCAGGGAGAACAGCCTCAGAGGACTGAACCGCCGAGCTGTCTTCCAACAGCTCTTTTATTATGGAGCAAATACAAAGTTTCAATGCATAGGGGTAAAAACAGAAGAGGTGGGCTGGAACATTTCCTGGGACAGGCCTCGCAGTTCTTCCTGCTTCCTATCCCAGTGTTTGTTTACCGATCTGTTTGCAAGATTCAGTAACTCAAAAGTTAGCAAGATGTCTGGGGAACATCCTGTGAAGTGATAAGGAAACTCAGGAGTTCTGCGTAACTGGTAAACAGCTACCTTTTCCCCTACAGTTTTAAGTATGTGCATGTATATATTTAAGTATATATAGATTATATTTAAGTATATACATATAATATATAATATATAAATAAAGCTATATATAAGTATATATTATATATATATTTTTATTATATAATAGCTTTATTTATATGCTGTATTTTGGCATTATATCCCTCCAAAATTTTAGTAATGCTTTTCACCTTTAAGTTTCTTTATGCCAGCTATCTTGTGTTATAATTTCAAAATTACGTCTTATTCCACTTTTATGTATTTTCAGCATATCCTGTCTTTGCATTTATAGATTAATTTTGAACATTGCCTTGAGATAAGTTTTGCTTTTTGTCTTTTTAACTGATAAAATCAGTCTTCTTATATTAGACTATCCATATATTTGTATTTCTTTTTTTAATTGAATTTATTTGTACATTTTATATACACATCACGATCACACTAGATATTAAGAATTTGTACCGGTATATGACATGACTTCTTATTTTTCCCATTCCCCTGCCCATTCTCCAACCCTCTGTCCCCTATGTACATAAGTCTTGCTTCGTGTTTTACCTTCAAATTTTTCCCTTCTTTATTTATCCATGCTCCCCTTTTTCTTTGAATATTTTCTGTTTCACAATATCTATCAGACATTTTAGAACTCATTTACATCGTCAGCAGGTATCCTGTTTTCAGTCCTAATCCTTCATCCTTTCTTCTCTGATAGGACTCCATGCTTCTACCCTCATCCTTCTTTTAATAGAGCAGTTAGAGTATAACATTAATATAATTTAGACCTCGCTTCTCTTCTGCCCAGATCCCTCTATGAGCTTCCTGTCTCACACACACTAAAGCTAAACTTCTTTCAATCTTGAACGCTGTGCTTTTACTCCATGATTAAACATCCTGCCCCCCCCCACCACTAACTCTGCTGCTTTGGTGGGTGACTTAACAAAAATGTAGGCCTTGGCAGGTCGATACTCTCCCACCTTTTATTCAGTGACATATCCCCTCACATGCAGGAATAGAACTGTCTCCATGTGTAATTGGTGAATGAGCTAATCTCATTCTTCCTGAAAAACATCCTGTAGAAATTCATTTAAGGAAGATCTAGTCATAATAAACTATCAGAGTTTGTGGAATGTCTTTACTTACCCTCGTTGTTAGGTGATAGTTTCAGTGAGTTTAAGTATTTAGTTATGAGTTCATGTATAATTATTGATGTTCCTGCTGGGAGGACTGGGGCTCCCTGGAAGTCACTGAAATTTTTATGGTAAAACATTGTGTCCAGTTCTACTATTTTCTGACTGATTTATGATTGTCAAAAAGTTTAGCCATTTATGAGTGTCGCAGAGAACATGTATAAAATACTTGCTTCTCTCTCTCTCTCTCTCTCTCTCTGTTTCTCTCTTTCTGTCTGGTGAAATACTTAAGCTTGATATAAAATGGTGACAATACACAGGAAAATAAATCACACACAATATGTCATCACATTCAAATAGCCATAGTGTCCCAGTAACTATAGAGCTTTTTTTTTTTTTTTTTTTAGGTTTTTTGAGACAGGGTCTCGCTTTTGTGGTTCAGGCTGGCCCTGAGCTCAGCCTCAAACTTACCTCATAGCAGTCCTCCTGCCTCTGTCTCTGGAGTTGCTGGGATTACAGGCGTGAGCCACGACGCCTGGCACTGTGGTATGTGGTTCTGATTGCTGCTGGGTGTGGGTCTCCACACCCAGTATTATTATGTGGTTACCGGGGAATTGAACCCAGGCCCTTGCGCTTGCAAGACAGGCGCTGGAACCACTGAGCTAACTCCCGGCCCTTAAAAGTAATTTTTAGGAAGACACTTTGGAACTTAATATAGGAAAATAAGAGTTTAGCAAAGGAAAAAAGTAATTCATATGCATTCTCTACTTATACATTTTGTTAAATTTGCTGTTACATTGTGAATGTGTGACATTACTATTAATGTGTCATTCTGTTAAGCAATTTGTTATATAGTGACGCTCTAAAAGAATGAGATTTAACTCATTTAATGAAAGGAAAATGCAGTCATTGGCTGAACACATAAATGTATAAAGAGAATTTATGGTAACTGTTTACTTCAGAGGTTTGGTTCACTGACTCCTGACCACATATCATGGAAAGAATGTTGTTGTAGAATCACCAAAGCTCCACTAGGTGAGACAAGTTCCACATACAGAAGAGTATGGGAAGGAAATTCAGGACAAGGATTTATGATCTAAAGACAATTCAGTTCCAAAAATTATACATATTTACCTTATCAAAGACCTGTGGTAAGAGTTGCAAAGGTACACAGATAATGAAAGACATATTTGATAAAAGGAATTCAGAAGAAAGGAGAAATCTTTAATTTTGGTTGGTAAATAGATTATGAACTTCTTTGGGATAAAATAGTGTGTTTCTCCTAACATATTGTGTTTCTAGAAAATAAAATATAAATAGATGTTCATCTTTATATATTTCTATGCTAATGGCTTTATATTGTTAGATCCATAAATGATGCAGTTAGCAGGTCTGCCTGGCCCCAGAATTTGAGCTTTTCCATTTCATAATGCTTTACAGTTGTAGATGCAATACTATGTTATGACATCCATACCAATTCCTTTCTTCCAAATCCTATTTCATAACAAATTGGCATCTGTCTGTCTGTCTGTCTGTCTGCATATATGTATATGTCCCATCTGAAACTTTCCCTTGACTTTAAGTTTGGAGAAAAATAGTTTCAATCACTTCTCAAAATGCCTTGGACTCGGGCCGGAGAGTTAGCTCAGTGGTTCTGGCGCCTATCTTGCAAGCGCAAGGACCTGGGTTCGATCCCTGGTAACCACATAACAATACTGGACGTGGAGACTCACACCCAGCAGCAACCAGTACCACATACCACAGTGCCGGGCATGGTGGCTCATGCCTGTAATCCCAGCACTCGGGAGGCAGAGGCAGGAGGATGCTGTGATGTGAGTTGGAGGCTGAGCATAGGGCCAGCCTGAACCACAAAGCGAGACCCTGTCTCAAAAAAAAAAAAAAAAATGCCTTGGACTCAAATACGTACAATTACTTTACAAAGCTAAAATAATATTTGAATTATGTTAAACTTCTTAGATACAGTTTCTTTCTGGGCTTCATAGTAGAACAATTAGAGAAGACAAATTGCCCATAATTCAGATACTTTTACTTTTTCTGTGTTCACTTCTATACATATTGCTACAAAATGATGACATGACTAAGGTATGATTGCAAAAAAAGGGATATTTTTTGTCTAGGAAGCCAGGTTCTTCAGTGAAGTCTAGTAAAAAGACATGATCAAGTTGTTCTTTTGGTTGAAAATCTGATTGCAATTCTTTACGGTCCAGTGGAAGATTCACATTTAATGCACTTCATCAACTGAAATGCTCTGGGTAATTGCTGCACTGTATTCACCAAGTCACACAGAAACACATGCAACATCTGACACTCTCCAATTTTTTGTTTTGTTTTGTTTGCAGTGCCAGGAATCAAACTCACAACCTTGCACTTGTAAGGCAGGCAGTGATGCCACTAAGCTAAATCCCTGGCCCTGCTGCAGTTTTGATCGGCCTGGTTGTGTGGCTGGTGAAGGACATGGCACAGCGCTTTGCTCTCCCCTGCACAACCGTCGAGCATTGCCTAGGCAGGCTGTGCTCAAGCACCACATATGAAAAGCTTGTAGTCTTGCGGGGCCACATTACAACACTCCACGGACCGCATCTGGCCTGTGTGCCATGGGAGGGACATACACACCGCTGGAAGAGTCTTGTCACATTCCTTGGCTCAAGTGCCATTCTTCCATCTTCTGAGAAAGAACATTTCCTCTCCCTCTGCCTTCTTTCATAACCACATCATTTTTTCTCTTACTAGAATTGAGAGGGTTTCTCTGCTTTTAAAAGACGTATGTGATAAGATTGAATGCCTGGATAATTATGACTCAACTCCTTTAATAGAGTCCTTAGCTTAATCTCATGTGCAAAATCTCTTTTGTAAGGTACAGTGTACATCTATACACAGTTCCCAGGATTAGGATGTGGATATCCTGGCTGGGGAGTTGAGAGAGACACTATTCTGTGCACAAGTCACACTTTTCTGGTAATTAGGGTAGAAATCTCAGTTCTGTTGTGTCTTCTCCCTTTGGCCCTGCTGCTTTGACTCTTTCTGGATTACTACAATAGCATTTTTGTCTCGTGCTCCACGTGTACATAGTCGCTCTTATGTAATTACCCTTCACTATTTCTTTAAACTATATGTTAAGTAAAATCAGTTTTCCAAAAACTGAAAAAGTCTTGCACGTAGAAATTAGCCCAGCTAGTTGTGGTTCTTCTACAGAATGGAGTATTACTCTGCCATAAAAAATGATAAGTTTAAATCATTTATACTTAAATGGACATACCTTGAGGATATCCTCATAAGTGCAATAAATAGATCACAGATGTGTAAATATTGCATCTTTTCTCTGGTATGAGAAAATAAAGATGTAAATGAGTTCTAGAATTGTATGTTATATATTGTGAAATAGAAAATACTCAAAGTAAAATAGGGTGAAGGGGGAAATAGTAAGATTGTAACAAAAAAGAAAGGAAACAAAGTTTATGTATATAGGGCGGTGGTAGAGTGGGTAGGGCTATGGGAAGAAATGTGAATTAAGTTGTGTCTTATACTGGTACAAATCCCCATTGTGGAGTGCAATCATGATGTGTATATGTAATGCACCAATAAAGATTTCAATTTTAAAAAAAAGAAAAAAGAAATTAGCCCAGCTGATTGAGACACTGGACATTGATCTATCAGTAATAATAATAACAATAATAAAAATTTTTCACTTTCTTTTATGTTAGATTAAATAATTGTATTTAATAATTATATACCACTCCTCCAAGAATCCTAAAAGGCAGTGTATTTGAATTTGCAAAGAAAGAGAACTTTCTTGATACTGTTGAATAAATATATTGAACAGTCTTAACAAGAAAATCTTCAAAAGTTAGAATTGCTATCATCAGGATAGTTAATACTAATATCCTGCCAGACCTGATTTCTAATATATTGAAAAATTAATGTAAGAAATTTTGCATAACTTTTAACAAAGTTATTTGACAATATTTTCAGTACAAAGAAGGCATTACATGAAAACTCAGTTTAACTTTAATGTAATTTCTTTCTTGAAATAGTAAATGTTAATATTCAAAGGATTTTAACATAATTTGCTAATCTGCTCTAGAAATGCAAGAAGCATTAAAACGAAGTAGAAAGAGAAGAGAAAAAGACTTTCATAATCTTTGTTCTTTCTTTGTCTGTGCCCTGATTGAAGGGCAAATGAACAACAGAAAAGAATAATATAGTTTTCATTCTTGCTAGAACTGGATCGCCAATGACATTGTCACTTGTAGCTTCACAAGACCTAATTAGCACTCCGCACTCCTGAAGAAGGCTCATCTGCTCATTCTGCTTGAGAAAGCTGTTTCCCTTGATGGGTCTGTCCCTAATGGGTGCAGTGACAGGAGGCTGTTCAATGCCCTTCCGGGAGTCCAGGACCTCAGCCGAGGCCTGGCTGGCCTGTGTCCAATGTTCTGTACTTGGAAATCGACACAATGTCAATGCAGCATCCTGAGGAGCAAGGCAAGCCCCAGGGCGTGCAGTGCGAGGCCCATCTCTGTTTTCAGGCCATCAGCACATTTCAGACCAGTGCTCTACTATAGCTGAATACCTCTACGGAGCAAAATCTTTCCTGAATTTAAAGTAACTCGTCATTCACGTATGACATAGCCAACCGTTCATGACTGTACTCTTACTGTGGATGCTCCCAAAACACAGGCAAGTGTTAAAATCACCAGTGATGAGTCAACTAACTATAAATGAGCAAACAGCAAGGTGCTATGGTGGCTTTTTTAAAGAAGCATTGCAGGAATTCGCTACTAGTTTCATCTTAAATATTCTTTTGTTCAGAAATGTTCAGAGGTATTTAATCATATCAGTCTGAGACCATTTCTGTGAATTTCCAAACTACTGAAAGAAAAGACAAGAGAAATCTTTTAAAGTTCTGGCTGGAAAATGAAGATTTTTCCGTGCTCCACTTACACATTTTGAAATTAGTTCATCTAGGGAGAGCCCAGGTTAAATGATAAAATGGTTTAAATGCAGATGGTAAAAATACACCTTGGGGAAACACTGGTTTAGATAGACTGCATTTGACATTATTGCAAAATGTGAAATTGTGGACCCCATTGGCTTTCTCTTTGGAAAGAGTCAAACTTGTGTTGTATAAAAATACCTCAGTTCTTACCTATATAGGAAAATACATAATGGCAGGTGGTCACAACAGAATTAGGGGTTTTGTGACTGTTTTCATCTGTGTCTCTCGAATGACCAGCAATGTTGAACATTTCTTCATATACTTCTTAGCTACTCTACTTCTTCCTCTGAAGAAGTGCTAGAAGACTTCTTCTGACTTATTTTGAAAAAATATGACAATATTTCGGCAAGTACACACACATGTAAAACTGCCTATGGATATGGATAGGGTGAATTTTACATAGAGACAAGAGTCAGAGGACAGGAAGTGATTTCCAATATGCAGATGTCTCAGTATTGTCTAGTAGGAGTACACTGAACAATTCTGACAAAGTAGTGAAATGCATATTACTTCCATGATTTTTCAGAAATCTATAAATCAGAAAAATGAAAGGAAGGAGATTCCAGAGTAAAAGAGTGTTATGAAGAGAAGTTTAAGAAGCAGAACAGAGAAATTGGAATTGTTCTTTCTTGAGGTGTATACTTGTTTCTGTTGAGGTGGAGGATGAGAGAATATATTACAGATCTAATTGAATGTGCTTATAATAAAATGTCAAATTACAAATTCAAATAGAGGTGAACTGCAGGTGAATTAGAGGTTCCTCACTAGATAGTTTTCAAATGTTAGCTTAGGGGTTTTATTTAACTGAAGGAAAGAAATTTTATCTTAGGAAATCCTAAATGAAGATTCAAACATATATCTGAGAGGCAGTTTGTATTTGTTTGTTTGTTGAAATGTTCAAAATTGAAATCTTTCATATACATGAAACTTTAATTTCATAATGACAATAATTGGTCAACATAAAAAAACTTTAAAGCAGAAAAGAAAAAAATCAGTCCTACTGCACACTAAAGTTAGTGTTTAATGTTTGAAATGCTGCTAGATAAGACGTTGTATTTCGCCATCTTTTTTACTTCCCTGTGAGAGAGGCTCACTATGATCACATGATGATTTTCCATTTGTGGTTCTCCTTTGAAAATTCCCCTTTGCCCACCCATTGGGATGTGTATTTTTCTTTTTTTTTTTAATTCAAGTCTTTATTAGTACATTATGAATACACATCATCATCACATTCAACAATGAGAGTTTGTGCCAGAATGTGACATGACTTGATTCTCATTTTTCACCTTGACCTGCCCCGTATATACGTTTCCTTTTTTATTAATATCACATTCTTTTTCCCCTTGTTATTTACCCACACACCTTCTTTCCTTTTAAATATTTTCTTTTTCACAAAATCAGCTATATGTACTAGAATTCATTTACATCTTCATTTTCTCATACTAGAGAAAAGATACGATACTTACACATCTGTGACCTATTTATTTCACTTAGGAGGATGTCCACAAGGTACATCCATTTCAGTATGAATGGCTCAATCTTATTATTTTTAATGACAGAATAATACTTCATTCTATAAAAGAACCACGTCTTCTTCATCCAGGCTCCTGATTCCAAGATTTAGCAAATCACAAACCAAGTACTATAAAGATGAGTGCACATATTTCACTGTGATATCAATCATTTAATTCTTTTCTGTATATACCCCACAGAACAATAGACAGGTCAAATGGGACCTCCATTCCTAGCTTTTTGAGGAATCTCCACTCAGATTTCCACAGAGGTTGGGCAACTCTACATTCCCACCAACAGTGGAGAAGTGTTCATTTTTGTCCAAGCAAGGCTGTTGTTGGATAATTCTGAAATAGCAGCCATTCTCGTGGTGTGAGATGAAATCTCAGGGTTGTTTTCATCTGTATCTCTCGAATGACCAGCAGTGTTGAGCATTTCTTCATATACTTCTTAGCTGCTCTTACTTCTTCCTGAACTGAAAAGTATCTGTTTATTTTTCTTATTGACACAGATGCTACCTCTTCACAGAGAAAAAGACATGAACCACTTGGGGAAGACAATTTCTGGTTTCCCTTCTCCTCCCACTTTAAAAGCCAGAGATTGTCTCACTCCTTTGTGCAACTGAAGGGAAGCTTTGGCTTCCTTGTATTTACAGGTCTTCCTGTCACTTATATTTCCTCTGATTTCACTTTCTTAAATTGAACGGTGTATCTCTCCTCCTGAGCAGATACACTCCTCCTGAGAATGCCTGTGAACTTTACACACTGTCAGTCATTATCTCTGGGTTTGTTTTTTGTTTTTGTTTTTGTTTTTGTGAGATTGCAATATTGGATATAAACTTTAGCTCAACCAATTTTAACTCTGTGATATTCTTTAAAACATTATCAAAGTACCAACAGACATGGACAGAGGAACTATAAGTGAAATAGGACAGACAGGTATCCTTTTCTAATAATTAGTATTCCTACTGTCGCTGCAGGTGACGTGCCTTACCTGACAGCTCTGAGGAAGAGCATCTTGTAAGAAAGTGAGCTTGACTTCCCTGACTTCACACTGAGACGTATAATTCTAAGACACTCGGGTTTCCCTGAATAACTCATTTTCCACCTATCATATTAACTTATTTAATATATTTTAAAGACCTTTGCATAATTACCACCTTTTATTTTAATATAGTCCATAAGCTTATTTTTAATTGGAAGCCATTTCTCCAGCCCTTCTTCTTACCAAAATTTCATCATTATGTTCTACCCTCAGTTTTGCAAACCGTACTGCTTCTCCTCTTGGACATTCAGAGAGACTGAAAAGCTCTTCATCTTTTCATCTTTTTCATTATTTACTTGCCCTTGTGAATTACCTGGCTGAATGCAATAGTCCTGCTAAAAAGCAGGTTGGGAGTTACAGGTCACACAGGCCAGTGCACGTCCAAGTCTCAGGGCTCCCCTTAAGTAATGCGTTTTCTAGTACTGCAATGCTTGCCTCTCATTGGGCAATGTGTGAGTTTTTAGCTCCATTATAATATAGAACCACCATTGTACACATGGTCTGTCTTTGACTGAAACATTATTGGGCAGCCCATGACTGTATATGTAAAAGAAAGGTTTGTTTGGTTTTTTTTCAGGTGATATATGTAATCCTGTGGTAAATTGTATACATGTATGCCTGTGTGAGTGCAACCTGTAGATTCAAAAGTATACAGTACTATAAAAATGTATTTTTAAATTTTTCATAAGTAATTTTACTTAATTCTAAATTAAGCTATATCTGCAACAAGAGCTTTTATATATAACTATATGTGGAGATTTGTTACATGGAGCTAATTTGTTACTTTTAAACAGACTTAGCAACGTCTAGAGGCAAAGACTTGTGATCTCATTATTTCCTGCCCCCAGAGGATGAACTCTGTTAATTAAGTACATTGGAGGGGGGAGGAATGCATCTTTGCTATATCCCCATGCAGCCACCATCTCTTTATTTACTGATGCTTATTACAATTTATTAACTGTGAATTATGCCTCACAGTAAATTAATCCTTCTTTCTTCACTCAATTTATCAGATATGAAAGTTGCACAGAGTTACAAACCAGCCAATTGGCTTCCTGTGAATATAGATGTGAAACAATTTCCTGCAGCACTTCGCCTCAGAAGACTTTAACAGCTTTTGTGAATCTAGTACCAACGCGCATTTTCAAGCCGGGAGCAAACATATAAATCATGTTCAGCACAGTGTACCTGTCTTTAGAAAGCTGTTTACAGTCATGTATATTTATTAGTTTTTCATGGTTTCAAGCAGAATGTTTTCTTTGCTCTCTCTTTTCTTCATGTGTGCCCAGGAAATTGTCTCATATCTGCATTCACACACATGCATGTATGTGTACACATAAGAGTTCTTATCACAAAGCATTGTGATACATTATAAAGAAACATCCTCTGTGAGATTATTATTTTCCCCACTTACATCCTTGTGCTGTTGCTTCAGGTAGTTCCTTAGATAAACTGTACCTTTCTCTGAACAAGGGGGTTTACAAGTTCTTTTTCTGCCAGTTGTCAAGAACTGTCAAAGAGCTGAGATTCACATGCAAAGTTACCAGTCAGCCTATCACAGTCTATGGATGCTGACAGGTGACACAACACTCCCAGGCTGGATGGATTTACTGTTCACTGCACTAGCATGGCCGGAGCACCAGCATGTGAGCTGGTCTCCAAGTTCTGGTTGCTATAGAATAGCCTGAAATGGGGGAAAAACCCAAACTCTGGGAGCCCAAGTCTTTTATAATGGGAAGTAAACATGAGCTACTTGCTCCAGAGGCAAACACTGGCCTTTCTTATATTGGAAGCAAACTTGTCCTTTTCTCCCAAGTAAAACACTATCATCTTGCAGAGCTTTTTACAAAGGTCCTTGAGGACAGTACAGAGCAAAAGCAGTCAGAGCCTCTGCTCACAGAAATACAAAAGTATCTCAGTTGTCTTCCAACACCACTGAAATGTTATTATCATGGATGAGTATTGCAGTTTAATAATGTTTTCAACATATTTTATTTTATAGTTAATATGGATTGGGTTCAGTGAACATAAAATCCCCCAAATTACATTATTCTCTTGCAAATTTCCCAATTCCCTTTTTATCTGAGAGAAAATTCATTTTTTAGTTTGCTCCTTTTCCTAAGCAGTGAGATGAATTAAATAACAGTACTTAATTTGATGAGTCACTAAATATGCTAAATGGAATAGTCCATAGTGTTTATAACAGATCTTGATATATACTAAGCCTCTGTTCTTTAATAAATATTGTTTCTGATTACAGTTACTTATGAGTACTCTTTGATGAGAGATATTTAAGTTCCTCCTTCATTAATCACAACTATTGGGCCTGTTCCTCAATGTACCTTGAGAGTCCTTATATGATTTTGTTCCTTTAGAAGTAATATTTATCAGGAGAGGATAGACATTAAAAGAAATATTTTTATTAAAGACCTATTTTGTGTTGTAAATTGATTATTTCATCCAGGGCTTCCATATATTTTTTATTCATTTTTAACAGCATTTCTTAAATGTTTCATTTTAGAGATTAATAGATCATGACTCAGACATATCTGAAGGTCATATGCTTGGTAAATGGAAGAACAGGAGCTACACTCTATCTGATTCCAGTCTACCTCTGTGCCCTTTGAAATTTTTCACCATTCCTTCTTAATTCTCTCAACCATCTCTCTTTGTGCAGCTGGCAATGGATTAGCTTAAAATCCTCTCTACTCTCCAGACTTCATTGTCAGTGAGAATAATAGCTTCACAGTGGAACAGAGACTAGGGATCCACCTGTCTTCTTGTAAAAGGGAGATGTAGGTCAGACTGTACAAAGTAGCAGATCTACAGGATGGAAAATTCCTCAGATGTGCAGCATAGGACTATAGCTAATATGATAGTACTGTATTTGAGATTCCTACTGAATGAATAGGAATAATTTATTTTAGAAAAAAGGTAACTATATAAGATGGATATGTTAATTTGCTTCATTATGCTAACCATTTTATTATGCATACATATATATACATATCCCATAACATCATGTTGTATACTTTAAATATATACAATAAAATATTTTTAAGCTGATATAATACCTGTTCCACAGCCTGTTGCCAGACCAATAGTCTTCACATGTTTTTCTCATTGTTTTCAAATATGTGATTCCTAGTTTAGCACTTTCAAATATTATCTGTGAACCTTAAGCACAGTGTGACATCTTTGAGAAATGTCAGCTCCATTTCTGTCCTACAGTATGTTGACTTTTACAAGAGAGACTACATTAAAAAATGTTGTGATAATAAACCTGTAACCATAATATTAATAAAATTCTCGAGTGCTGCCGGCGTCCGAGTGTGATTGAGGTTCTCGCAGCACCTTGGGGACGCAGCGCGGCCGAGAGAACGAGATGGAGGCGGCGGGCGCCCCGGGGCCGCGGGAGCGGCGCCCCGAGCCCGCGGCTCGGAGGCCGGAGCTGAACCATGTGCAGCCGCAGCCCGTGACCAATAACAGGCTGCCCAAGCACTCCTACTGGCTGGACGTGTGGCTCTTTATCCTCTTCGACCTGGTGTTGTTTTTCTTCGTGTACCTTATGCCCTGACTGGTTTGCTGATAATCCCAGGAAGTTGGCTTCTGGAGTGAATTCTGATGACAGCTACAGATATTTTAAATAAAGACGATATGATTGCGTTGCAACAGAATTTCAAGATTCTAACGGACTGTCCTCACATTTAACCTAGTAACTCGTGGGAAAACAATAAAGGAGTAGTAATCCCACTGATACATAGCTAAGTTCTTAGAACTCCACTGGTTCATGCATAAAAAGCTTACAGACATTTCATAGCTTTAAAAAGGACTGTATGTAAAATTATCTTTAATACTTAAGAGTGTCTTCTAATATTTCAAAGGTTGGTTAGTTTTTAATTTGATACAAATAGTATGGTGTATAATGAGGTGAGGTACTTATACATTCAAAAGCAATTTTCAAAGGAAGGGATTTTGAGAGAAGGCATAAAA
>PVIR01002632.1:0-99857 GCA_004026965.1 Petromus typicus
CTTTGAGGTACCTGAGCTCAGTAATTTTACTTCATAAAATTTTGCTAGACTTTTCTATTCTTATGGAAGAAGCATTTGATTCTCTAAGAGATCTTTTCAGAAAATATGATGTCAAATCTCTAATTTTTGAGATAGCATAAATATGATTTAAAACTTTTAAGCACATCGAATTCTCAATAAATTGAATTATTCATATGTTAATGGCCTTAGGTGGGTAACACCTGCTTTTTAAAACATTGAAATGATTACAAACTAGAAAAAGTTACCTTTTTGTGTTGTGATAAATATGTTTATTTCTGGTAGAGAAAAAATATTCTGTTTTGAAAGTGACATGCAAACTATTAAGATAGTATGATAATAACATACCACTTTTTTGGCATGTACTAGAATATTTATAATGAGGATCATGAAGAAGTTAAAATTTGAATGAAAAAATAGTAAAATTCCATACAACATAGTCATTATTTTCTCTATATTGTAACAGTGTATTTTAACAAGTCTCAAAATTATTAGAAAGTATAGAAAATAGCCTAAACAAAATAATTACTTGGACCATTGAAATGTAACATTTGAAATCTGTTCTAATAATGACAACATTACAAAACCTTGGAAGATATCACTATTGTTTCATTTTTATATATGGTTTGGGTTTGGATCGTAGCTTCCCGACATACCAAGGTTGTGACTGAACCTTTTGAATCCACATTTTCCTCAAATCTGCAGTGAAAGACGATAATCGTGCTTCTTTGAGTAGTTAGGAGAAAAATCAAAAGAATGAATTTTTACATGATCAATACTCAAAAAAATGGAACTATTATTTATTGTTATAAATTTCAGTCAGACATATATGTACCTTTTAGAGCATGGTATTTGTTGATGGGCACCTACGCTGATTCCGTACCTTGGTTGTTGTATATAGTGCCACAGTAAATATGACTCTACAGGTATCTGTTTTGTGTATTTTGTATGTGTCTGTCCTTCAGTTAGATCCAGGAGTGGGGTAGCAGGATCATGTGATAATCCTATTTTTTTTTTTTTTTTTGAGAAAGCCAGTACTATTTTCTATAGTGGCTATACTAATTTACATTCGTACCAGTGGTATGTTATGGTTCCTTTTTCTTCACGTCTTTGCAGTATTTATTATTTGTCTGTTTGTTGGTAATCGATATTCTGACTGACACATATTCACTGACCATTTTTATTCCTTCTTTTGAGATGTGTATATTCAGATGGGCTGGGAATTTAGCTCAGTGATTCCAGTGCTTGTCTTGCACAAGTCCTGAATTCAATCCCTGGTATTAAAAAGAGAAAAGGGTGGCGGGAGGGAGAGGTATATATTGAATCACTTGCACATTTTAATTGGCTTACTTTTGTTATTTAATTTTTGAGTTCTTTATGTACTGTGGGTATGTACCTGTCATTTCTATTGTGAGTGGATTCTTATTTTTCATTCATATTATTGATAAATGGTATAGCAAAATATACTTGACTTCTGTATTTTATTATTTTATATTGTAAGTCATTGCTAAATACTTTTACTGAGAGAGAAAAAGGGAGAAGGAGGAGAGGGAGGATTTTCTAAATACGAATTCTGCTTTCTGTGGAAAAAAAGACAATTTTGCTTTTCCATATCCAAAGCGTTTGCATTTTTTTCTCTCTTCTGTTTGGACGGGCTGTGAAATATTGTCACTTCTGTCATCTGTGTTCTTTTCCATGTCTAGATTTTTCCGTTCTGAGCTCAGGCCCAGCCTCCTCAGTACAGCTTTTTGCTGAGTTAAAAATGGCTTCTTTCTTCTTTGAGTGTCTGGGTAGCTAACTGTCCTTACACCACAGTTATCGCCTTTTCTCTGTATTCTCTGTATTCTTCACTTCGTGCCTGTGTCTCGCTTGCAGAGTTTTAGAAGGCGAATCATTGGGGTGTGCAGAGCCAGTGGCCCTGCAGTCCCTCCTCGGAGCCCGCGGGATTCCCCGGCAGCCGAGGGCGGGGCGGTTCCCCTTAGCCCCCCAGTCCAGCCCTCAGCTGGAGGTGAGGGGTGGGAGGGTGGGGGGTGTCTCCTCAACGCAGCATGCTGACCGCGCATGCGTCCGCTGTGCCTGTTGCCCTCTCTTATTTCTGGCGGTCTTCTAGACAGAAGTGAAATAAAGGTGTGCCTTTTGTTTTTGTTGGTTTTAGTCATTAGTTTTCTTAAATGTTAAAGAACGGATCAAAATATGAGCATCAGACATTAGAACCTTTGGGTCTAGTTCAATAGATATCTTTTGAACATTAAATCTTAAATAACCATTAATGTTTATTTATTGTACTTACTCATAAATGTAAAATAATTACTATGCTTCTGGTAGAGGCTCTTTCTGTTCACTGAATTTTTTATGTTTAGAAATTGTGTGTGTGTGTGTGTGTGTGTGTATAGACAGAAACACGTGTACCCATGGTAAACTAAAAACTCCATTAATTGTTTCTTTTTTGTTATTCTACAGAACTTTATGATAATTTCCCCCTTCATTATTTGTCTTCTTACAAAAGTGAAAAAAATACCCACCAAAAACTTTAAAAAGTATTCTCATTTCTGACATTTTTACCCACAACACATTCAAGGAATAGATTCTCTATTAAAATGACACAACTTCAATTAATGAGATTTTTATTAGAATACAAATCACGGTGTATCATTATAGAAAATTGGAAAAATATTCTAAAAATATTTTAATCATCCTTAAAAAGTGGGATAGCCTAACACTTTTTTATGCTTGTATGTATAGGCAATATATATTTGCATTTTTAAAAAACATGGATCATACTTTGCATACTGTTTTGTAATCTATACTTTTCTTTTTCTTAATGTATTTTAAACATCTTTTCATGTTAGTAGATACATTATTATTGTTAATGGCTAAATAATATTCCATCAGAGTGTCAGAAGATGAGAATAAAATTTAAAAAATCTTCAGAAGATGAGAAGATTTATCAGGAAATTTTATGTTTTATATGATTGTCATAAAACTTTAAAAATTTTTTTTCAGCCTCTTCTGAGAAGGGGTAGTTCAAGTCGAGAACCAGTAATAAATAAATCAGAAATCTCCGGCTCACTGGCCTGGATTGCAATTAGAGCCGCCGCACAGGTTGGTATCTTTCATGTCAGTATTCTCCGCCTGTCACTGGGCAGCATGCTCCTCCCCCACGAGAGAAAGGAGAATTCTCCTTCTTTTCGATCGGAAAGATTGGAAATACTCTGTTTAGTGTAATGGTTTTAATCTCTAATGTTCAGACCTGACTCTAACTCAGTTTTCTACAGCGAAAGCACTAGTGGATTTATATGTGTGCACCTCTGACATTTTGGCAGATGGCTGTTATAATTCTGAGCTGGCCTGTGTAAAGTGATTTATCCATTAATACACTATCAGAACTAAATGACTGTAAAATGTATTTTATTTAACTGTAAAATGTATTGCATATGTCAGGGACCATATGTTATTTTTTTCAGGTTGCCACTTTTTCTTGTAATATCCATTGAATATTGATTTTATGAATCCACTTTCCCATAGTAGTTATTCTGTTAATATGCTTCATGCTTCTGTAATAAAACAGCACAGACCCGGTAATTTGCATTTAGCAGAAACTTACTGTCTTCATTCTGGAGGCCAGGAAAGCCAAGTTAAAGGACTGAGCGAGAAATGATGTATTTGTTACATCATCCTGGGGCTGCAAGTGCAGGACAGAGAGAGCAGAGGGGAGTTGACTGGTTCTGTGCTACGAACCCAGTCTCACAGTTACCATGTTACACTCATCAAGAGAGCTCTTGTGACCTAATCAGCTCTGAAATGGCCCACGTCTTGACATTGCCACATCGCGAATCAATTTCCCCACTTATTAAAACTTTAGGGGCTACGTTAAAACAGCATTTATGTAATGGGCAGTATGTGAGTAACAACCTTTTCACTTCTGATGTGTGAATTAATTGCAGGTCAGTGAAGCCGTGCTGGCGATTAACCTCCTCTTTGGAAGGAAGAGTGCCCGATCCGACACAGTTAATCAGAGGGTATGGCCAAGCGTTCCGGAATTCGCCACTGTGGATCTTTTGTTCTCATACACAGATTATCTGCTGGGTAGGTTTGAATGATCATGTACTTTATGAAGGCTTAGAATGTAATCAAGTTTTCAAGTGTTCACTGTTGTGGTTTGCTGGCTTTTAGCACAGAAGGTACAGGAGTGTGTGGAACCCCCAGGGAATAATGGGCCAGGGCCTAGACCCAGGCACATGTGCGGTTGCTGCTCAGCTGGCCGATGCCTCAGATGCCGGTCTGAGAGGAGCAGTGTTTGTTTATTTTGCTGCTCACAAGATCAAGTGAGCCCTTTGGGACTGTTCACTTGATGAGGGACCTTCTCTGGTTCTGTCGTCTGAAATGTGTCCTCACTCGTGTCTGGCTCCTGGACTTTCTCAGGTATTTACTTCTGAGCGTGTGTTGGAGTGTGCTCAAAGTCCATCGTGAAGTCATCGACTTCCTTAGGGTGGGGGCTCTGTTCAGTCAGTTGCTGCGCAT
Source organism: Petromus typicus (assembly GCA_004026965.1). Taxonomy (NCBI): domain Eukaryota; kingdom Metazoa; phylum Chordata; class Mammalia; order Rodentia; family Petromuridae; genus Petromus; species Petromus typicus. Next base: position 4,540 of record PVIR01002632.1, read on the forward strand.
AGTGGACATTTAGTATTAATAGTTGTTAAGTGACTGCATGAAGAAGAGTTAGCTGAGTTTAAACTTGCTTTTCTTTATCTATGACCCTCTTGTTACGAAGTTATAATGTCAGTCTGGGAGTCAGATTATTAATAACATATGTTTTCAACATCCAGTGATGTGTTGCCCATTTGTTTATTCAAAAAATGTTTCCTGAATGCTTCTTGCATGTTGAGCATTTGGACTGGTGCTAAGAAATTCGGTGCTAATGTTGGGCTTCCGGACCGACATTTCGGTAACACTGATGTCTGATTTTCCCTGGTGCTCGCAGAGCACGGGGCTAACACTGGTAAAAATGTTTCCCTTTAGCCTGAAAGGGTGGCAGTGGTCTCTGAAAGCCTGTGTGGCAGCATCTGTGGGCTGTGCTTTCCTGGGCTGAAGGGTGAACTAAACTGTCAGCTTCTGGAATCGTCCTCTTCTGAGCTCTCTCCTGAACAACTGGTGAGATAGACGTTTTCCAACCCAAAAACAATGAACGTGAGGTTAAACCACTACGTAAACTTTCTGTGTTGAGGTTTTATTTTCTTACTCTTATTTCTTTGACATCCGATAGAATGTTGCTTCTTTGAGTTTCCAGGCCATGACTGGCACCTGGGAGGAGGGGCTCACACTTCCTCCAGTCTCCAGGATGCATTCCCTGGGGACAGAGGGCGGGCAGCCCGGAGGGACTGTCCCACTTGCTTTGCTTGACTCTGCTTGGCAGCTCCCCTCTCGCTGGTTCACAAAGCGTCCCTGAGAGTCCACGATGGTTTTGTTATGAAAGGAGTATACTTAGCAATCAGAAGGCCTCAGCTGGAGTCCTCAGGCCACACCATTTAGTTTCTTTCAGCCTCTTTTTTCTCATCTGTTAACTGAGAAAATTGGTCAGAATCTAATCATTCAAAGAGTGACTCAAACTTCCAGCATGTCTATTTCTTTTTCATAGTAATTCCTTATTAATTCTGGAACATGCATTACTTTATCCTGGTCATTTTCTTGTGCTCTACCAGTTTTTTGTTTGTTTATTCAGTCATTTATTTTATTATTGCAGTAATATAGACATTCCTTGTTTGACCACCAAGTTGGTCCCTAAATGAAGAGTATACACTACATACATTACAATACTTCAGACAAAGAAATGGTCAGAGGAAACTCTAGCTTGATGATTTTTTTTTCCTTCTTTAGGAAGTTCTTACTAAAATGAATAACAGAACATTAAATAGCAGTACTATACTGTATGGTACTGCAAAAAGGATAGTACCATATAAAACAAGGTGTACTGTCCAAAAAACAAAACAGTGAGGTTCTATATTCAAGATGTACAAAACTGATGGATTGTAAGTTCAGTTGATGGGTTGTAAGTCTCAAGAGAGCACTTTCATTGTCATCACACAGGCAGGTCATTCAATGTGAAATATCTGGACTGGCAAAGGAACCCAGGGAGCACTGACTTATATCCTCAGACATTATGAAAAATGTATTTTGAGACAAGGTCTTATTAAATTGCCCTGGATGGTCTCGAACTTGAGATCTTCCTGCCTCAGCATCCCAAGAAAGTGCTGGCATGCATCACCATGCCCACTTCTACCAGTTTTTAGGACAGGGCTGACAATTTTCCTCTAATTTGGACCCTAAAACTAAGTGGCGTACAAAATCCAGAGTTCACTTTTCTGCTCACTCCAGTGTTCTACTTCAGGCTGCAGGCTGGGCTTAGATGTCCTCTGCATCTTCTCAGCGTCCACACGCTGTGAAGCTGAAGCTAAAGAGGCAGCGGCTGTGTGGGGTGTGTTCTCCTCCTGGCAGATACCAAGGCAGAGAGCCCCATGCCAGGTCACAAGGCACATTTACAACCTCTGACCCACCCCATCGCACTGATTATATGGACAAGTCCATCAGAGTGAGATGGGAATTATGACACTCTGTCTGCTCAGGGAGGGAAGGGGTGTCATGTTTGTCCGGTGATCATCTAAAGACTCCCACAGGATGAATTTATAATAGTGACCTGAGAGGATCCCAACCTCTGTATGGAAAAAAAGAGGAAAGTGCCTCTGTGATCTAGTCATGGCGCCGGCTGTGGGCACTCGGCGAGGGCGGTATCCGCTAGGCCGGTTGAGGAGTCTTCCTCTCACCCCGGGACTTCCGGTCTGTTCCAGTTTAGTGGTGTTCCTGGCATATTACAGCCTTTCAGTTTCCATTTTATACCATCTATTAGCACTTCTTTACTAATTTAACTCTGAAACTACTGAGTGTGACAGACCACTGTTTTGCATTTTGCCTTGCCTAAAGTATTCTTGTGCCCTCCAGTCTTTTCCTGGCAGGCTGGTAATTAATGCACGTTGATGATTTTCCTCACTTTAGTATTTGGGTTGGAAGAAGGTTCAGAATTCCCACCTGAATGCCACGAATGTACAGATGGCAATGAAGTTCATATTATAATGAATTGCTAAAGGGAAGCATCTCTTAACAACAAATAAAACTTGTTTGATTTTCCTTGCATTAGCATAAATTAGCATCTAGAAGAAAACCTCACTAATCTTAGGTTTGAACAATATTAGCGTTGATCTATACATGAGGTAGTAAACAGTATTCATTGTTATTGTGAGCACAGCACTGTACTAAATCTCTTCTGTGTGTGTGTGTGTGTGTATTTTATATTTGGTGATGGGAACTGAACTCAGGGCCCTGTGCATGCTAAGCATGCCTTCTACAACTAAGCCACACACACACACACACACACACACACACACACACACACACACATACACACAGAGTGAGTACCAGATGTTGTGTCCAGAGAGAATGAGTCAGAAATACATCAAGGAGGCAGATCTTGCCTTTCATGAACTTCTAATCATGAGCAAATCAGAGCAGAGAGACCCAATGGAAGTATACAGATTCATCTTTTGAAAGGACCACGTTAATAAGACAGGCTCAGCAGAATAGGTCTTCTGAGGGGATCCAAACACAGGCAAGGTTAGGGCCACTCTTCTTCTGGGAAAAGTATAGAGTGGGACTGATATAAATTGACTCAAAGACATAAAGTACCAGAGGTCAGGGGCAACATGTTCTCAGCAGAGCTGTTCATGACAGAAACATGAAGACAGAGCAGAGTAGTTACATGAACAGGAAGGACTGCGGTTCATCCCGCCAGAACCTGAAAGCGAAGCAAGTACGCGGTATGCTCGAAAAAGTGGTAAATGTTCGAAGTTTATATGGTGAAAGACACATTGCCTCTTTCTTCAGTGTCTTTACTTGTGCTGTTTTGGCTGCCTTCATGTCTCAAGTCCATTCAAAATGTTTCCCTTTCATGGTCATTTTGACTTTGGGGAAGAATTAGAAGTCTCCTGGTACTGAACAGGTGGATAAGATGGATGAGGATCCACTGTGATGTCTTTATGTGCCTGCCTTTCTATGGAATGGCACTTGGCAATAGCATTCACCACACTTTTTATCACACTCTTGAAAGAGGGCTGCCAGAACTGCTTCAGAAGGTAGCAAGAACAACACTAAGTGTATCTGAAGTGAGGGGAGCAATTTGAAAGGGACTCACAGCAGTGTATCTTTTATTATATTTAATTTTCAAAAATTCAAACATTCACTGTATATTTTGGTCATACCTCATATGTGACATTTGCAAAAACAGTGGAGGGTTTACCTGGGCCAATTTATTACAGTATTTTCTGCGGGCCTTGTAGGAATTGAGGCACTAAAATGATAGTCCTAGAAATGTGGGAACAAATTTATATTCAATTTAAAAACACTCATTAGATACCTACTTTGCAGTTACATTTGAATACTGTGTATGCCATCTTTTGGTCTCCATTTTCTGGTAGACAATAAAAACTCAGTTGAGATACAAATTATTAAATTGTGCAAATCACTTTAATTAAAAGTAGTATTTGGGATTCATGATCCCTGATGTAGTCCTTCAGAATTTAAATATATGTGATATAGAGAAAAATATAAATGCATGACATATGGAAACTAGTGGTAGTGGACCTATTGTCAGAATACAAACAGCTACATGGCTGAACTCAGAATGACCCTTAGTATATGTTTTGCTTCTTCAAGAAGAGAAAATTTTCTAGCTTTAAAAAAATATGATTTTACCCTCTCGTCATTATTGTTCTCGTTCAAAGACCTGGGCTCACTACCCACTAAAAATGTAGATGCTTTTCCCATACTATTGTCTTCCATTCTTTGATTCCTCCAGGACACACTTTCCCATGGTAATGGGAAATTAGGATGAAACAGTGTGCTCTCTGATCCCAAATAATTGTACCACTTACATGTGGGAATGGAGAGAAATCACCTGTATTGGAACTGGTGGCAGGGGTGGTGGCGTGTGTGTGCATGCATGTCCGTCCGCGTGTTCAGAGATCCCATGTGCAGAGGCATGATGAGAACCAGCCTCAGCTAAGGAGACTTGCCCTAGTCCAGCTCCTGCTGCAGTCCTGAAATTCCACTTGGAGAATTCTGCCCTGGTTCCTGAAGTCTAAGAGGAGACAGTCCCACGGTCATCAAAGTTGTCAAGACACTTTCTAGCCTAGACAAAGTCAAAATGAAAAATTAGAAATAACAGGTGGTACAAATGGGAAAACTTCCCAAACAAGTACAGCAGAGAGGCAAAGCGAATGTAGCTAGATTGTTCAGTACTGTTGTGGGGCCCCAGCAGTCAGGAGGACTGACACAGCGGAGGGTAATGATAGGACCGTGACCCCGGGGCTCCGTGCTGTCGCTGTCTCACTGAGTGCATTGCATGTTGGGAAATCCTGTGGGAGAGTCATTGTGCACATTTATAGATGAGTCAAGGTGCTTGGAGATGTTACGGAACCTGAGTAACATTCCCCTGCTAGTTCGAGTCCTCATCTATCCAGTTCTAAAGGCTATGCTGTTAATCATTATGTGGGATATGATAAGTAACATTGTAAAGAGCTCCAAAAGCACAACTGATACTCACATTGAATCTGTTTGGATGGCTTGGACTGAGATGAAATGTATTTTTCCCCATCTCAATCCAAACATAGAGTGATGCCAGATAAAAGAGGGGGAAATGTGGTGTAGACCCCTTGGTCCGCAGCACATGCTGTACTAGCTGAGGCCGATGAGTGCGACTTATTAAACAGACAGGGAAACTGAGGCTTTGGGTGGTAGTAGCCAGGTCACTCCGATACTTGGAGTATTAATATTCTTAATCATTGTATCTTTACTGTGAATCACAGTTTAAACATTAGAAAGGCCCTACTTTTCTTTCACCTTTTGACCAAAATGTTACCTTGTCTGGTAACTAAGCTCATGAATATTAATTTCTTTTGGTACATATTTTCCTACTACACATTTGCTCACCCTTTTATTTTAAATCTTTCTAAGTAATTTTATTTTAAATATGCCTGTTATCTAGTACATAGAATTGCATCTTTGTTATAAAACCTGACAGTGTATTTCTAATAACAGATGGCTTTAATTAATTTAAATGTATTAATATTAAAAGTATGTTTGATAATTATATTGTATCATTTTATAATATATATAGTAATTACAAGACAGAAACAATAAGAAAAGTTGTTATCTGGGGTAGGGAGGGAACCTACTACATTATTATTCATCTTTTTAAGAAAATTAGTTACAGCAAAAAAAACCTTGCACAAATGATAAATGTTAAGAAGAAAGTAATCACTGATATTGAGAAATTAAATTATTAGAAATGTTCTTCGTTAAATGCCAAATAAATTTGAAAATCTGTATAAAATTTATAACCTTTGGAAAATATAATTTACTTAAATTTGCTTCAGTAATGATAAAAAAGTTTAACTGAATCTCTTACTATAGAAAAATAAAGCTGTGCTAGAAATTAAAACTGAAAATTAAAGTTTATCAATTTTGAAAGCATAGTAATAAACCCATTACACGTTAACATAAATAACATACTGCAGAAGTCTTTGATGTTTGGCTAAATAAAAGTAGTTGAACTCTCATGCTTACTTCTGCAATCAATCTGTTGCAATATAATGTTTTGGTTAAATAAGTAAAAATCTAGTCTCGCATAAATACGTAGCTAGAAAATGAGGAGCATTTTAAGAGCCTCTTCAGATAATTATGGATATCTTATCACAGCAAATCAGACCTGGTAAGTGGTGGTTTCTTAGATGTTAATTCCAGTGTAGACTCTGAAACCTTATCATTGAAACGTTTGTACTCTTGTTACATTAAAATCCAAAGTGCTTGAAATCCAAAGTTGTTACATTAAAATCATCTGTCTTGCAGTCTGAGTGAGTGGATCTTTCTTACTCATGTTTAATTATATAATGTATATTACACATTTGGAAAATATTGATTCTCTGAGTTATACAGAAATTCTGAAATACTGGTACATTTCCTTAGACTCAACAATTTAAAATATTCCTAGTCTAATCAGAATAGATGAAGCATTGAAAAGTTCATAGTGGTTGTGTTAGTTTCTTATTGCTGGAACAAAATACCCAATATCCACAGGAGAGTTTGGTTTTGGTTCATGGCTCTGGGATGGTAGTCCATGGCTGGCTGCCTCCAAGACAGAAAGGTCACAGTGGAAGGGCGCGACCGGGCAGGAAGCACTGTTGGCCTCCTGGCAGGTAGGAGGCCACATGGGAGGAGAAAGGCTGGGGAGCAGAAAAGCTCCAAAAGCCCAGCTCCGTACACACCACTTCAGTACTCCTGAGATCCAGTAGCCTTCCAACACCCCAACACTTGAGGCTTTTGAAGGATGTGCTAGTTCTAAACCATGATGGTGGTAAACTCAAAACTTCCACAATTCAGTATTTTGACTTAAAAACTTGGATTTTTTCCATGGGTAGCAAGTGCTACCAGTTATTTTTCTTGAAGTTCATTAATGGTTGAGAAAATATTTGCCACCCACATAAGACTGAAAACACTGTCTTACAGGTTGTTTCTTGAAGTAAAAATGGTGTTCCCTGGGGTGGGGTGGGAGCACATTCAGGTTCCAACTGTGTGTGGGTTTGAACTTCAGAATCCAGTAGAACGCTCTGGAGGTGCCACTCACCTTACAGCCCAGCCTGGGAAGGGTGGATAGTTAATAGCACTGACAACTTTCACCACTCCATCCAGATATTCTTAAGTGGATGTGGCATTTTATTACAATAAGCATTTTACATGAGCAGAATGACCACGAGTGTACTTGGCGCCTGGCTTTCTAGGTTCCTGCTAAGAACCTGGCACTACTCACTGTGGCTTCTGTACCATCCACGCCATCAGCAGCACAGTTGTTCCAAGAAAAGCTATTAGATTCAGAGCAGTTCTCTAATACTGTGAGTATTTTGCTCATAGCATCGCCAATGGTTCACAAGCAGAGAGATCTCTTTTGAATGATTAGTGCTGATATTACTTGACAAATGCAAGCAGAACTGTAATTCCAGCCACATATATAAATTTGAGCCATCTATAATGCAAGTATAATTCTGCCCTTCACTTATGAAGGGAATCTTCATGTTTGCAGCTATAACTTTAATCCAACAAGTTACATTGCTGAGTGCTAAGATTTCATTGACTGAATTGTTAATCTCATGGTGATTACTGCAAACAGAACAGTAGGTCCTAGACCTCAGGATGTACACTCAACAGTGATCTTCTGTACTGTGGAGTTGTCTAGCCCATTGCATTATGGTAATATGATGCATTTCTTGTTTTTTTGTTTGAAAAGCTGTAATAAATAACTTTTGGTCCAGCTCATGTTATATTTGAAATATTAATTCCTGTTTCTTTAAAATATGTTAACACTATCCAAAAATGTGTGGCTTATCACCAAGAAGTAGACTTTGCTATTTCTTTCTGAAATTTACACCTCGATGTCAGCATCTGCCTCCTTTGTACTCTGTTTGATGAACTGCTTTGGGCATGACTCCATCACGACTCCATGTATTCTGTAGTTTTGGGTTTTGGCTCTTCCCTGATTTTTTAAAAATAGAATTGTGTCTTTGTCACTTGTTTTCTTTGTTGTTTTGGGATGACTTCCAAGTGGAAAAGAGGATGTGCCAGTACTATGTGAACATTTTCAAACTGAAAATTAAAATTGTTTTTTAAAAATAAATGCCTATTGTATCATCACACAAATACAGAAAAGAACAGAAATCACAAAGGGGCAGCTTGTTTAATTATCACAATGAAAAATCTCATGTAATCACCACTGAGTCAAGAAATAGAATGAAAGCAACACCCTGGACATCTGTATCATGCCCCTTTCTGGCATCTGCTAACCCTTTTCTTTCTTATTTCTAACACATAAATTAGTTTGGCCAGCTTCTTCATTTTATATAAATGAAATAATACAGTCTGGATCCCTTTGTCCGGCTTCTTTTGTTCAACATTTTGTTTGTGAGAGTCATAGCTTTTGTGAGTGAAATACTGTAGCACAATTTATTATCCATTGTACTTTGCTAAACATTTGGGGCATTGTGAATAATGCTGCTGTAAATATACCTGCACATGACTGATTTGTGCATAGATGTGTGCATTTTGTTGTGTGTGCAGGAGAGTGGAATTCCTGGATGACAGGGCATATGTGTTTTCAGCTTTAGTGGGCCCTGCCAGATGTTCTTCTGGTGGTTATAATGTAAAATTTGTCTTGATGCCTAAAGAACACTATTATATGATGTACACTGGCTATTGCTACATTTTTTTGGAGAGGACCCCTTATTCAAGAATAATGCACATTTTTCTTGGGAGTTATTTGTCTCTGTTGTAGACATATAGGAGTGTTCTTTGTATATTATGATTTGTGTATTATATGTATTGAAAACATTTTTCCCATTGCATGTTTACTTTTTCATTGTGTTAGGGTACTGGAAGGTCACCAAATTCTGTAGTCTCAATATGTCCCAACTTATAAATCATTTATGAATTGTGCTTTGGCTCTTCAGTTTTATAATTTTTCTACACAAAAGTGTTCTTTTTGTTTTACATTTTCCATTTAGAGCTACAATTCATCTTGAGTTTGTTCTTGAGTGTGGTTTGAGGCTGAAGTCAAGATTTTCTTTTTCTCCATAGATATAATAATCTAGAACCATATATTCAAATGACTCCCTTTCTTCACAATATTACAGGGTTACGTGTGTCAGAGAGAGAGGAGAGGAGAGGAGAGAGAGAAGGAGGGAGACAGAGAAAGCAAAAGAAAGAAACTCAGAGAGAGTCAGGAGATGTTTCAATATTCTCCTAATAGCTAGTACACATTCAAGATGTAGATAAGGGAGAAAGCAGACATGAGACAATCATCATGGATTGTGGTGTTTTCTTTTGGGGTAACAGAAACTCGGACCAGTAGGGTGAGTTCTCACAGTCACCACGCAGACTCTGGGGAGTGTTTTGAGAACTGTTCTGCCTTTAATGCAAAATACAGTCACTTTTATAGTAAATGGTAGAGGGTGTAAACATACAAGTAGAGTTGGTGGTGGATTGGTTGAAGCATGCACAGGGCTGGGTGGTTGTAGATTGATTGAAGAGGCAGTCCTGCTTTTGTCGAGGTGGAGTCATGATGAGTCACAAGGAGGTGGAGTCATGCTCAGTGAGCATGGCTGAACTTTAGTGAAAGCCTGGCTTTCACTTACAATAGATAGAAATACAAAAATGTTTTTTCAGGGCTGAAGGGAGAGATGAGTCTTCAAGCCGAGAAGTTCTGCCATTTTCCAAACACCATTAATAACAACAAAACTCAAAATGGAGCATCTAGACTTGGACCCCCAAAGAAATTTTAAATCCTCAAGAATAATTAGTTAATTAAAAATATTTCAGAGGAGGAAAAACCAAGTCAACCGGAAAGGAATGGAAACCTAGCTAGCATCAGTCTTTTCATCAGCAACAACTGATGCTAGAACACAGTAGAGCAGGGCCTGAGGTGTTCTCAGGAGAAATGAGTGTGTACTGGAACCGTGTACTTACGTAAATGACAAGTATGCAAACCTTGTGAGTATGCACATGGTTTACATTTTCTTTTGAGGCACTAGGGGTTAAACTGAGGGTCTTTGAAACCCTGACCTACATGTCTCTCCTTTTTATTTTTACTTTGAGACAGGGTCTCACTAAGTTATCTAGATTAGACTAGAACTGTGAACCTCCTGCCTCAGCCTTTCAGAGTGCTGAGATTACAAATATGCATTGCTGCATTCAGTGCACATGGGTTTTGCTTTTTGGCCTTTCCCCCCCTCTTCTCTTCTTTTCTCCTCTCCTCTCTTCTCTTCTCTCGATTTTATTTAATATGTACTCTAGCATACAAAGTTGCAAATGAAGAAAGACACACACACACAGACACACACACACACACACACACACACATACATATATATGGAAGGAAGAAGAAAGTAGGGAGGATAGGAGAGAGGGAAGAGTAGGGCCAACTACGCAGCAGGCTAGAAATTCATCAGTACAAAGTAGAATGGTAGTTTGCAATCTCAAAAATGTCTTCAAGAAGCAAAAGTTGATTCTAGGCAGCAGATGTGAGAAGCAAAAAGCCATGTGATATTGGGAATTTGGTGAAGAATGCAACATTGATTTTCTCAGCACTCTTACCCCAAGACACACACACATTCTAGTGGAAAATATTCTCTAAGCAGTCATAGTTCAAATATAAAGTGAATATAAATATAAAGTGAATTGGAATAGGACATGATACCAAACAATCTGCTTGATCTTTGTGCTAAGAACCTTACCTTTTGTAGGTCACGAGGTTGTTACATTTACCTTTAGTGAAGAAAGTTGGTCATTTGGAAGGGAAGAGTCCTTGTGAGGTCGTAATAGAATGCTCTACATTTATTTTCAACTTAGACATAAATTAGAGTTTATTAGGAAAGCAGAGCAGAATGTAAATGTTATGAACCTAAAGCAGAAAGGCAGGTGGGTGAAGGATGTATATACCCTTAGTGCACACAGAGGCGCTTGTGTGTGCTTCTGTCTCCTCTGATGCAGAAGAGAGTCAACACATTTTATAAAACTGATAAATTAGTGCAATGAGGGACTTATTTTAAGAACTGGAACTAACTTTCAGAAGTATGAAAGTACAAGTGATTAAAAATGTTTGCCTCAAAGGGAGAGAATTTATTTTTGATCATGTAAAAGTATAACTGATGAAGATAAGCAGCATGTTGAAAGGTACATCGTGGTAAATTGGATTATTTCCAGAAATGCAAATATAATTTAATATCGGAAAATTATTGAAGTAAGCTACTCCATTAACTGATTAAAAGAGAAAAATAACCATCTCAAATAAGTGAGAAAAATTAAATAAAGCTCAATTCATTGTGGATCTAGAACTAAAAGTTAAAGGAAATATCCTTAATTTGAAAAAGTTACAAGAGGGAAAAAAAACCCTGATAGGCTTATATCTAGTGTTCAAATACAGTAGAATTCCCTATAAAAAAAGGAAATAAAAATACTTAGCCACTTTGATCCAAAATTACTCTGGGAATTTTTCCTTGTGAAATCAGGGAGGTAAAAAGAAATAAGGGTACAGAAATTGGAAAAAAGAAAAAAGCTGTCATTGGCTGTGGCTTATTCATGTAGATAATTCTTCAGAACCGTAGACAATAAGAAGATTTGTATGACTGCAGGATATGAGATTTTATTTATATGTATTTTAAACAGATAATACATTTTAAAAAGACCATTGTAACTATAAATTGTATAAAACATGTAGGGGTTACTCTTAACAAAATTCTGGAAGAAAAGCTCATAAAATATTACTTTAAAAATATAAAACCTACCATGATTGTCATTAAAAAGCTCAATATTAGTAAGATGCGAAGTCTTCCTAAAATGATGTATAAATTTAATATAGTTCCAATGGCAATTTCAGAAGTTTTTATTTTATGGAATGTGGAAAATTAATGCTAAAATTTAAGAGGAAAAGCAAAAGTCAAGATGGTCAAAAAATCCCTGAAGTACTACGTAATATTACCACTCCCAGATAATCTATTCTCTTATGTACCAAATAATGTGTACTCAAATATTCATAGAAGCCTCCTCCAAAATAGCAAAGACAAAAAAGCCCAAACAAAATTCTAAAGAACTCCCGTGGCCCTCAGCTACAGAATAGACATAGTATTCTTCATGGGATAAAAATAGCAGTGAACAAAGTCAATGAACTATAGCTGTATGCCTTTACCTAGATACATTTCAAAAGCAAAATATCTAGTGAAAGCAGATAAATACATGTAATTCCTCTCTTGTAATGTTCTTAAAAGATAAAACTAACACCACCTTCTTTTATTATATGTAATATGCATATTTAAACAGTAAAGGGCAGCTATGAGATTATTAATACAAAATTATAGATAGTGGTTATTTCTGGGAAATGCCAAAAGCACTGGGAGTATTCTCTATGTGGAAATTCATTTTATTATTCAAGGAAAACTTGTATTGGTCCTTTCTCATAGACTGTTTTCATCTTCATCTCTTTCCTCCCTGAGACAATTACTATTCTAATCTAATGTTACACATATATTCATGGCATATACATAAATGATACAAAGAATTATATTGACTGAATGTGATGCCTTCAGAGTTATGTGCTATCAAGTGCTATCATTCTCTATGCCCACCCAGAACCTGCTTGTTAATGCTTTGTGTGTTCTCAAGATCTTTTCATAAGCATGCTCATCATGCCCATTTTCAAGAAGAGAGCATTAAGACTCAGAAGATCAAAAGCTTAGTGAGGACCTATAAACCCAGGGAAATGCAACTTCCCACACTTTAGATGAGTTCTGCTGGGATTGGAACTGAGATCACACAATATTTTCTTATGGATGGAATTTGTTCCACATAAATGACATCCAATGAGCAGTCTTAAGTTTATTTTTGAAAATATCCTCCAACTCTGTGGCAAAACTCTCATAGATACCTTTGATCAAGCTTCTTACACATATAAGTATGCGTATTTTGTTGTTGTTTTATTAGATCCTGCCAAATTGCTTTCCCAGTAAGTTGTTCTTACAAGTAGTATAATAAATATTTCAGCTTTTTCAAATTCTGACTAATATTTGTTCTCTTCAGGTTTAGTGTGCCATTATTAATTTTGTATTTCTGGAGTAATGTGAAATGGCATTTCACCTTGATTTGCATTTCCTTGATTTTTAGTGTGCCTAACTTTTTTTGTAAGTTGGGTTCACTTTGCTGTGAATTGCCTGTTAAATTCTTTATCCACTTTTTGCATGGATTGCCCATTGAAATTGGATTGCTGAAAATTTTCTTATTGATTGGTGCAAGACTGTTTGGATATACTAGAGAGAAATAATTCATATGTGTTTCAGATATCCTTTCAAAGCCTGCTTTTCATCTTTTAATTGTGTTTAGAGTCATTGTGAAACAAACAAAAAAACCAATTCAATTGAACACATGCTTGGGTCAGTCTTGATGAGTTGTATTTTTTTCCTACATATGATTATTTTTCAGGGAAAGCTTAACATTGTATTGTGATATTTTTTGAACCTTCAGACAACTACCAAGTTTCCTTCAAGACTTACTCTTCATCCGTCTCTTTGTATGAGAATGATGAGACGTGTGACTGCACAGATGCTACGTGGAACACTCGGATGAAAGTGGACATTACCTGGGTCCTCCTACTGCGTTACTATATACACTTGCAAAGAATTAATAACATGAGCAAGCTGCTAGGTATGTTTTGATGTGTTAAGAAAGAACATATTCCTTTCTGGTTCTGGTTGAAGTTAGATGTCTGATTTAGAATCATAAAGTACTTTTGACATCGTTCTGAGTAAATGCTCATCGGAAGGTGAGAACTCCAAAGGTTCTTCACTTGGGATACACAAAGCTTTAGGGAGAAAACTCTTTTAATATAATTTGTTTTCTTAGCAAGTCTATGTCTTTTGTTTCATATATTTGAAAACTTTATGATAGGAGACATCCGTACCTTCTCAAGGTACCAGCGTGATCCTGGCTCAAAGTGATTAAGAACCATCAATCATATTGTGAATGGGGTGAAATTTTGGCTTTAGGAAGTTTTCTAGGTTCAAGTATATGGAAAAGAAGACATGTATGATTTAAAAGGGGACATTTAATTCTGTAGACTTTTTGTGTCCTTATTGATATTTTAAATCCCTGCAGGATACCTAGAGAAACAGATAAAGTCTGTTTCATATCTGTCCTTCTCGTCATTTTCTGACAGCGTATATTGTTTCATCTCTGCCTCTGAAGCTGGTGATCAGTGCAGTCAGAAAAGGCAGTTTGAGCCCCCCCATGGCCAGGTGGTGGGGAAGCCAAGGGAGCGAGGAGGCTGAGTCCCAGAGCAGCCGAGCGTGTCTTCAGTACTTAGCAGGGGTGCAGGCGAGCGCTGAGAAAGGTATCAGGGAGAGGGAGCAAGCAGCTCGTCAGGGAAGGACACGTATGTCCTCCGAGATCGCCCACCCCGAGGCTGCCCTGCTCGCAGCAGCTCAGCTCCCCTCTGAGCTGACCGGCAGCAGTGCTCACAGTAGGCACCCAAGTTGGACTTCCTCAGAAGCCTGGAGACATCAGGGATTCCATAGACCTAGAATAAGCTTTATTTATTTATTTATTTTTTGAGACGGGGCCTCGCTTTGTAGTTCATCCTGGTCCTGAACTCAGTAGGTAGCCCAAGCGAGCCTGGGACTCACAGCAATCCTCCTGCCTCTGCCTCCCAAATGCTGGGATTACTGGCATGAGCCACCATGCCTGGCACTGTGGTATGTGGTACTAATTGCTAAGAGATGTGTGTCACCATGCCCAGCCTTGCTGTATGTGGTTACTGGGGGTCGAACTCAGGAACTTGTGCTTGCAAGGCAGGTACCAGAGCCACTGAGCTAAATCCCCGGCCCCAGGACACACCTTTAACTGATGAGGCAGGCAACATTGTAAATGGGCAGATGGCATTCAGCTTTCCTGTTTCTTGCCAGCACTGTTCTCTGTGGTGCTGCGAAGGTCTCAGTAGGACCGAGCCCACGCCATCTTCATGTGCAGCCTCCTTGCATGTCTGAACTCTTTCTTCCCCTGTCTCACTTCATCCCTCTCTTGATTTGTGGTCCTTCAGGTCACCTGTCAGATACATTTCCACAATGGAAAAAGCCCCTTTTGGGGGAACATGAAGAGAGCCAGGTAGACAGGATGTGTGCTACTACTGGAAGCAGTGTCTACAGGTGCCCCTTTCCTTTCTGAGGCAAAGGCAAGTTCATTAGTGTACAAGGTGTAAAGACAGAAGATGATTAGGGCTCAAATAGCACCATGCCTGCCTTGCAAGCTCAAGGTCCTAAGTTCAATCTCCAGTACTAAAAATAAATAAATAAATAACAGTGATCAAAAAGAAGATGATCAGCAGCCACTTGCTCATGTGGGTGCACAGGATGGTGGTTGGTGAGCAAATACCAACAATACTGAAATCACTCTCATTCCCAGCGGGAGCTTGAGTAACACCTGTTTTTCTTCCTTAAGCATCCGCAACGCCAGGATCTGGGATCTCTTTGCCAGATGACACTCTCTTCACATCTCTTCACAACACTGAACTGATTTCACGCCAAAAAGAAATGCATCTTTTTCTTAAAAAATTTTTACATTTATATTCTTCTTCTTGTATTGATGAACTTCCAAGAGAACTTTTTCAAGGATTGGAAAACCTAGCTGATTCAGAAAAAGTCTTAGATGAACCATCATTCAGGGTAAGATTTTAAAACATTATGTATGTATTTAAAATTTGTTAGACTCATTTATATATATATATATATATATACATACACATATCGAAAGGGAACATATTAACTTCCACATTAGCACAGAAATTTCTCGCACACTCAGAGTTCTTAAGAAAGCTCATTTCTCTTTTACCATGTACATAAGCTAACGAGAAAGGCTAGGTTTTCTGGACAGTTCACATTTTAAATGTTTTGTCTTTTTGTTGAAATAAATCTTCAAAGTTTCTCAGAATTTTCTAGATTTCTGCACAAAGCAACATTTTCAGGTAGCTGTTTTGCCAAGAAGTTACACAAATATCAATATCACTAACCTAACAGTAAAACTACGCTGTGAGTTTCCAAATCCTTCCTCAATATCTATACCTCTGTTATAAATGTACAATAAAATCATTCATTATGTGTACATTCACAGTGGTGTGAAAACCTAAGTAGACCTTCGTGTTACTGGGTCATCTCAGGCCTCCTCCATGAGAACAGGCCCCTTAAAAATCTGTTGTGTGAGGGAACGGACAGTGTTCACTCCGCCAACGTTCACTTTTGTCAAATTCACCAGTCAACTAACTTCTACAAAGAGAGGAGTAGGGATATGAGATGTTGAGGCATGTAAGGAGGGAAAGACAGATGTAGATGCAGAGTGAAAGCATTTCCTTCTAACACTAGATTCTGATTAACCCTTCTGAGAATAGAGAATCGGTCTCAGGATGACTGTAGTGTGTCCTAGACCCCAGGGTGGTTTTGAAGGAGTAGGCAAGGGATGGCCAGGCTGAGAGGAGGGTTTGGCTGGATGTATTTTTTTTAATCTCTCTCTCTCTCTCTTTTTAAAGATTTGAATCTTTATTGGTCCATTTTATACATACGTCATGATTACACTCAACTTTGAGAATTTGTACCAGTATATGACATGACCTAATTCTAATTTTTCCCATCTCCCTGACCATCCTACAGCTCCCCACCTGCTATGTACATAGCTTCTTTCCTTTTCTTTTTTTTTTTTACCACCACCACCACACTTTTTCTTTTCCCTCATTACTTAGTCTACTCCCTTTTCCTTTTGAATATTTTCTATTTCACAATATTTATCATACATTCTAGAACTCATTTATATCTTCAGTTTCTTATGCCAGAGAAAAGATACAGCATTTACACATCTGCGACCCATTTATTTCTCTTATGAGTATGTCCTCAAAGTACATCCATTTGAGTATAAATGACACAAACTTATCATTCTTTATGGTAGAGTAATACTCCATTTTATTTTTTAAAAAAACCACATCTTCTTTATCCAGTCTCCAGTTGATGGGCATTCAGGTTGTTTCCAAGATTTAGCTATTGCAAACTGAGCTTCTATAAACATAGTTGTACATATGTCTCTGTGATATGAATCTTCTAATTCTTTCATGTGTATATCTATCAGGGAAACAGCAAGGTCAAATGGGACCTCTAATCCTAGGTTTTTGAGGAATCTCCACACTGCTCTCCATCGTGGTTGTATTAATCTACATTCTCACCAACAGTAAAGAAGGCTTCCTTTCTCCCCACAGCCTTGCCAGCATTTGTTGCTGGTTAATTTTGCAATAGGAGCCATTCTTTGTGGAGTGAGATGAAGTCTCAGTGTTGTTTTAATTTGCATCTTCGAATGACCAGTGATGTTGAGCATTTCTTCATATGCTTCTTAGCTGCCTTTACGTCTTCCTCTGAAAAGTGTCTGTTCTTTTCAGATGTGCGCCTTTGAAATGGGTTTTTAAATTTGGAGGAAGCGGAGTTTTTTAAGCTCTTTATATATTCTAGATAGTAGCCCTTTGTCTGAAAAACAGCTGATAAAATTTTTTTCCCATATTGTTGGTTGTCTTTTTGCTGTCCTGGTGGTTTCTTTTGCTGTGCAGAAACCTCTCAATAGTATGAGATCCCATTTGTTGATTTCTTCTGCTTGTTTCTCATGCTATAGAGGTTTTGTTCAAAGTCTTTCCTTAAGCCAGTGTCTCCAAGAGTTCTACTTAATCTGTTTTGCAGAAGGTTTAGTGTTTCTATTTTAATATTTAGGTTTCTAATCCACTTTGATTTTAGTTTAGTTCATGGTAAAAGCGATAGGTCTAGGTTTAGTCTTTGGCAGGTTAAAGACCAATTTTTTTCCAGCACCATTTGTTAAAGAGGCTATGTTTCCTCCACTGAGGTAATTTGGCTCCTTTGTCAAAGATGAGATGGCTTAAAGTATCTGGAATTGTTTCTGGATCTTCTAATCTATTCCACTGATCCTTGGGTCTGTTACTTTGCCAGTACCATGTAATTTTTATCACAGTGTCTTTGTAGTATAGTGTCAAGTTGGGGATCGTGATACCCACTGCAATGTCCTTGTTGCCTAGAATTGCTTTTGTTACTCTAGGTCTCTCATGATTCCAGATGAGTTTTTGGATTATTTTCTCTAGCTCTGGTGCAATATGCTGTTGGGATTTCAATAGGGGTCACATTTAATTTATAGAGTAGTTATGGGAATATAGCCATTTTGACGATATTGGTTCTTCCTACGCAGGAACAACGAATGTCTTCACATTTTCTGATATTCTCTTCACTCTCTTTTTTTCAGAGTGCTGTAGTTTCAGAGTAGAGGTCTTTCACCTCCTTTGTTAAATTGATTCCTAGATATATCATTTCTTTGGATGCTATTGTGAAAAGGATGACTCCTCAGTTTCTCTCTCAATGAGTCTGTTATTTGTGTATAAAAAGGCTACTGATTTTTGAACAGTGACCTTGTATCCAGCCACACTACTAAACTTGCTGATTAAATCTAGTGGTCCTTTGGTTGAGTTTTTAGAATCACCTATATAGAGTATCATGTCATCAACAAATAATGACAGTTTAACTTCTTCCTTTCCTATCTTTATCCCTTTTGTTTCTTTCTCTTGTCTAATTGCTGCAATTAGACAAGAGAATGGTTGCATTCTTATATATAATGGAGAAGACTTTGGAAACTAATGCATGTGACTATTTAACTCCACCTCTGAAAGAAGCTCTGCTGGAGTATCTTAGATGAAGGGCAGCCTGCCATTACCCAGTTCCCAGCGATGATGATCCAGAGGTACAGCTTTGAATATGTGGTAAATACACCAGGCGTTTCCAATGGCAGCGGGGTTATCAAAGAGTTGTCTCACCCTGTTTGCTCTTTTTTGATGTAATTAGTGTAACACTCTCTCCCAGGATAATCAGCTCTGGAGATCACTGTCGCTTGCTTGACAGGTGCAAGCTACCTAATCATGTGTTTGTTTCACTGGGGTAGATAGCTAACGAGCATAAAGGCTTTGGATTTTTTTTTTATATAGATGTCAAGCTTGGCTGATTTTTATAATAACATTTTTGAGCCTTTAATCACTCAGGAGGCTATTTCAATCAAACTCATCCTGTAATTTGATACTTCAACCTGCTTTTCCCCCAGAAAGAAGTAGATGCTTCTCTAGCAGGATCATTGCATAGTATTGTGCTCATCAGTTGTGTGAATATGGGTATCGTCAAGTGTGTTGGAGCTTTGTGATGGAAAACAAAGGTGCCAAACAAATTACATTAGAAATTCCAAAAAAGGAGGATGATTAACATGGCACACAGAGCTGCCAGCCTGTGTGCCAGCCTGTGATCATCTGTGTGAGGTCAGATGTTTAAGCAGCACAACTGTGCTTTACTTGCTTAGCTGCCTTACAAAATGAACAAAACAGTTTGCAGTTCTAGGACTGAGTTAACCTAGAATTCACAAGGTAGGTCTGTTATTTTTATTTATTTCAAAGTATGAAGACATTATAGAAAATACTCAGCGTGTAACTGATAAATTAGCATATGTAATCAATCCCTTAGCAACTGGATATTACTCAGTTTAAAGATGATAGAAAATTAAGTGCCTATTTCTCTACCGACTTCTGTTACAATAAACCGTTGTTTGACCACCATGTTATTGAAATAAAAGCTATTTGCTTTTGACTTTTTCACTGAGCTGGTAAAAATTGTAGTTCTTGGCTAAAATTTTTAGAGACTTACTTGGATATGATAAAATGGGAGATTATTTTTTGAATCAGTTATATACCTGATCTTGTTTGAGAACTACCTCTTTATAATTCTTCACTAAGCAATTTTAATATCTACGTAACCATAACAATTTTTGCTTAGAAGTGAGAATTCTCGCTTATGATATTCTTTTATGATGGTCTCTAGGCAGTTTTAAGAAGTTTTCATATTTAATATTACCTTTAGTCAAACATCTTCTTCTTTTATCAGTAGACAACTTGAAAGGTCAGTGTCTTTCCCTCTTTATTTTATTTTGAAGACTTGCATTCACAGTCATATTATATCTTGAATAGACTCAGAAATAATAGAAGGGACAAAGGCTCCTCAAACAACAAACGTTTCTGACACTGACAGTCTCCCCTTGGTCCCCAAACCTTGAAACGCCTTAGATGTCAGAAAGGGGAACTGGAGCTGCTTCCCAGTGACTGTGCTGTGATCTTGAGAATAACAAGAAGTTGGCTTCAAAACCAGCTTGCACTCTGTTGTTTTCGGACTTGTGATGTTGCTATCCCTATCATTATCTCTCTGGTTAGCCTATTATCTTATTGATAAGCAACAACCTGACAAAATGAACAATTTATAATGTAGACAACTGTTTGCTGCCTTACAAAATGAACACTTTATCAAGTAGGCAACTGTTTGTTTTATAAACACATTTGTTTCTTGAAGGCTTCTTATTCACAGACCAAATTCCAAAAAGAAGCTTATCAAAGTCTTACACTTACCACTCTTCCACATTCATTTAAAAAGGAATGAGAGGAAGGGGTTTGAACCTTTCAGAGCAGCAAGTGTGCCTTATTTTGCATACAGCACTACTATTAGAAAGTTGGGTAGAAATTGTAACCACATCCTCAGTATACTTACTAATTAATAAAACCAGAAATAAAATAGAAGATGTTTCTTGAAAACAGTGGTGACTTACGTTGAAATAATTGTGTGAGCATTTTCCCACTGTAGATCTTCACTCTGGAAGACTCAACAAAGTAGAAGACATTTGTTGAATTCATTGGCTTCTCAAGCATATTTTTATTTAGGAGAATCTACGCTATGGTAACCTGGAATTACCATAATTTTAAGATCTACTTTCACAGGACACAAGCTGAGACAATTCCTAGAATTTTCCAGTGCAGCCAGTTAAAATGCTTGAAATACTGAATGAATGAATTGACTCAGTAATTTAACTGACAAGATTTCTTTTGGGTTGTTATTCTTTAGTTAAATCGTGAAAATTCTCTACAGTCTGTTTCATCTTTGAGGCTCCCCACCCACCCATATTGTGTGGACAAGATGTCAACAGAAATGGCAACACAAGCTTTGGGCAAAGAACTTTGCTTTCAGTGGTACATCCCTCCCCTAGATCGACCTCCAGAAGAAAGAGAACCCATGGTATGTAGTATAATGATAGAGCTAAATTTTCCCAAGGTATAAAGTATAATTAGGCCATTATCACTCGAAGAGTAGTAGGCATCAGTCTCTGAGCTACTGGAGATTGAACAGTGAGTCAGATTCTAAGTGAGTCTTAAAAATGGGTCAAGCTTTTAAAAATGGAACAGTTGGTCAATATAGTCTTTTTGCAGAGGAACCTAATGCTACAGAATTCTTTTGATTGTGACTTTCTCTAAGAAGAGCCTCAGGCTTTTCTTTCTTTCTTTTCCCATAAGATATTCTCTGTATCATTCTTCCCTGTTCAGCATTTTTATTTGCTGTTTATCTTCTCCATTGGTCTACTCCGGCCCTTCCCAGCACTTGAGTGTTGTCCCCTCTAGCTGTGCCTCTGGTAGCTTCTGCAGCTCCTTGACTCACGCGACCCCTGTCAAATCATGAAACCCGCTGGGCCTTCCTCTCTTTGTTCTGTGCCATCGCTTCCCACTCTGGACCCTTCGTCCTGCTTCCCTGGGCTAGAAACCTGCTACTAACTGTTGGCCAATTATATATCTGTTTCTATTCAGGTAAAAAGAGAAACTTCAGCACCTCTTTTCCCAGATAAACTGAAAGCTGTTTCCATCTGCTGGTATCTGCTGGGGATTTGTTCCAGGACTCCCCAGGGATATCAAAATCTGTGGATGTTCATGTGTCTTTTATAAAATGACATTGTATTTTCATATTACCTACACACACCCTCCCATATACTTTACTTTTTTTCTCCCATATACTTTAAGTCACCTCTAGATTACTTACAGTTCACAATCTAATGTGAATGTCTTATGTAAGAGACATAATAGGTTGTATTGTTTATAGGAAATGTTTGTACATATTTAACACAAGTACAGAACAATTATTTCCAAATACATTGAATCATCTGTTAGTTGAATTTGCAAATGTGGCCCCTGGATAACCATCTGTACTTTTCTCTCCACTCTTTTCAGGTCACATCCCTGCCAGATGTTACACCTACAGCTTAAAACAAAGAATCTGTAACATCATTTAGGGGAATTTACTGCAGTAGTTTTCAAATTACAGTTCTAAGAATTCTAATACATCAAGGAATCAAGGTAGTAGGTCATAAGGACCCCTTTAAAAAAAGACACAAGGAAAAATATCAGAACATTTCCTAGATAGGTTATAGTTCATCTTACACCATAATTTGTTCATTTGTGGGTAAGAAAGCCAACAAAATGACAAATGAATACAGTATACTCACTTAGGTTGACAAATAGAAGGGCTACATAGTTGGAAACAGAATGTTTATGTAGGAAACTGGTTTTAAAAATAAGGAATAAAGTTTGAAGTTCTTTTCACAAGGCCGTGGAACATCAGGTCCCTGTGAGAGGTGATGGTGGTCAGGCAGGATGCCCTGGGATGTCCATGTGCTGCTGTTTCAAAACGCTGAACTGATACCCAAGAAGCAAACACTGAGAGTACATATGTGGCCTAAGTAGAGCAATGAGGTTTTGCCCAAAATACTTGTATCTAACAATCAGTCAGGACTCATGGACTGGGGCCAGAGAGTAGAAGAAAAGATCCAACTAATTCTGATTTAAATACAGTGACTTTTTTTTTCAAGCCAAAAGAAAATATATAGAATACATCATTCTTCCATTTCTTAGTTGAAGTGCCTTTTTCAGCCTTAATGGTAAGTCTGTATATATTGATCATGATAAAATATATAGCTGCTGTCTTTACTTGGGCAAAAAATTGAGAAATAGTGACTTATATGAACTAAATCATCTTAGACCCCCAATCTTATCTTTTTTTTGGAAGTGAAGACTGAAATTTGATGTTTTAAATATAGTGAATTCGTTAGTCATTGTTTTAGGACGTTAGAATTTGTTGTTGAATCACCGGCTGAAGCTCATACAGCCCACAGCCTAACAGTGAGAGCTTGTGTAGAGTTCACTGCCCTCCAGGTGCTTTATTGTATTAACTCTGTGAGCTGTGGTACCGCCAATCCGATGTTACAGAAGCAGAGACGGGGTTCAGGATGGGTACGAGTCAGACTGGAGCAGTCAAGTGATGACCGTAGGTGCTCCTGCTCCACTCTGAGCAGGATGGCCATAAAGACTAATATCTGTTTCGCACTCTGGAATCTCCAGGGACTATACTGGTCATTGTTTGCCACAGTGAATTCACATCACTTGATCCACCTACTTGACTGACATCATTGTACCAACAGCATTGATGCAAAGATGTCAGTAGGAACTAGAGTAGAACCTTGGAGTAGAAATCCTGACATTGGAGATTTTGATATGAATTTTTTGAGAAATCAGGGATAAATATCTCCATGATATTGTACTTCAGAGTTAAATTCATAACTTGGAAATGTTTAACTATTTAGTGCAGGAAGTAGAAATTAACTATTTGAAAAAATAATCTTTAGTAGAATTCAACAGACCCACATGGCAAGGTGATTACTGAAACTTTGTTAGAACATAAGCATTTCTTGAATAATTTCAGTTTCTTACAAGGAGGGACACCAGTGACTCTGCCCAAGACTGTCATGTTAACAAACTTCTCAGACACTGGTTTTAAAGATAGCTTTGAAAAATATTTGACTTAAGTCAGAGAGACATATCACCACAGCCCAACAGTAGAAAGATGAACCAGGACCCAAAAATTCTTTGATCCAGATTATCTCAAGGTTCTATCACAGAGCCTGGAACTTTATCCCACCGAATTTCCTGCTCCTTCTAGGACTTTGATTTCCACTTGTGGTGCAGAATGAGATCTGAGTTGTGTTTATAATTTGACCAGGCTCAAAATATACATTCAGCATTACTAAAGATGAGGGATAATAAAGAATCAAGAGCAAGCATGGTATCCTGAGGCCACTGAAGATGCAGGCAGACAAGCATAGCCAAGTGAGAAAGTCCAATCAAGCAAAATACCGAAAACCATGACTTTAGAAGGCAAATTAAAACACAAACTTAGGTATAGCTGAAATGATTCCCGGAGATGTGTTTATTCCATGCACAAATCTTGACATTCTGGAAGAAAGAAGTGTGACACCAGTGGCCTTTTCTGGAGGCCTTTTTATTCCAGAAAGGCAAGGACTTATGTTAGAGCATGCATTTTCTATGCATAAAATTGAGATTTTTTTTTTTTTTGAGACAGGATCTCGTTTTGTAGGTCTGAGTTCAGCCTCAAACTCACATCACAGCAATCCTCCTGCCTCTGCCTCCCGAGTGCTGGGATTACAGGTGTGAGCCACCACGCCTGGCACTGTGGTATGTGGTGCTGATTGCTGGAGGGCATGATTCTCCACACCCAGTATTGTATGTGGTTACTGGGGGATCGAACCTGAGCCCTGGCGCTTGCAAGACAGGCACTGGAACCACTGAGCTAAATCCCTGGCCCAAAATTTGAGAATTTTTATTCTTCCTCGTCTCCCCCTATCCCACAAGTGCTTATCTCCTGTCTGTCTCTACACACACTTATCCTATCTCCTGTCTGTTCTAGTCTGAACACACTTAACATATATATTCCTTCTAACTATAATTATATAACCTTTGATCACAAGTCCTCACCTCTCTCCAATTCAACGTGCCTCTGGTCATCACCATTCTCCTCTCAACTTCCATGGAATTGGTTTTTTTTATTCTTCGTAGCATTGATATTATGCAGTTGTTGTTTTTCTGAGTCTGGCTTATTTCAAATAACAGTATGTCCTCCAGGTTCATTCTTATTGTCCCATGTGACAGAGTTTCATCTCTTTGTATAGCTGAAGAGTATTCCATTATGAATATATTTCCTTTACGCACCCATCAGTTGATGGAAACTAAGGTGATTTCATATCTCGGTCTTTGTTAATGGTTCTGTCCATGCATTAAAGTACAGACACATCTTTAGCACACTCATCTTCTTTGTGTGCATCCAGTGGCAGGATCTTCGATCTTTGTGACTTTGAAGTTCCGGAGTTTTCTCTCACTGTGTCCTGACATTCTCTGACGTGCCCCGGTGTCCATCTTTCATCCACTGTGCTGGACATTCAGGCCATCTGTCACAATCTGGAAAGTAACATTCTTCAGGCCACAGAGATATTTGCTTTCATGATTTTCTCCTTCTGATTATCTCCATATCTTCTTGAATATTGAACAGATTACATTATTTAATTTTCTTATTTTTTATTATCTATGCTTTTAAATTTAGGTTTACTTTGAGGAAGATAGATTCCACTTTATGTTTCAAATCTTTTGTTGGTTATTTAGTTGCTCTGATTGTATTTTTAAGAGCTCTGCCTTCTTCCCCAGTTGTGCTATTTTAATTGCACTGTTATTACTTCATATTTCTACTTCTCTCTGAAGTGTTAATGATGTTTTATTGAAGTTTTCTTCTGCTCTCTGTTTTGTATCTCGCTCCTCAACCTCCTTTGTTTGTTTGGTGTCTGCCTTTCATTTCCCATCCAGGGAATTCTTGGATGTCTTTCTGTGTTTGGAGGGAGGCACTAGAAAGCACATTGGGTCAGGTTATTTGATCCAGAACTCTCATTATAGGATAATTGAGAAGGAACCTTGTAGTTCTGTAGAGGGTATTGGAATGTCAGTGTCTGTGGGTCTCTCTTTAACTGGTCTATTTCCCCAAAGAGGATTTTCTTAGATTCCTGCCTAGGTACCTACACTCTGGGAGGAACTGTTGGTGGGGTAGGAGAATGTAAGTCATTCAGAATGCATTAATTGTAATACTTTCACTACAATACCTACCTCCTGTCTCTGAGTATAGATCCTCTCTGATTTAATTATAAGCAGAGCAGCATGGAAGAGGTTTGACTAGGAGAAAGATGGCAAAGCCTGGGCCCAGAGGGAGGCCGGGGGGAGGTTGTCCAGCCCTGCTATCCCCCGCCCAGAGTGCCTTCAGTTTCCAGGCCCTGGCATGGTGGCAGCCCTCTCGGTACAGCCCTCTGCTGCTGAGTTTCTGAGCGCTTTTTGTCCTGCAGAGTGTTGCTAACATTTCGTCTTCTGTCTTTTTTTCTACTTGGATTTGTGCTTTAAAATAAATTCTTTTGGCTCTCATTTTAGTTTGATTTTCAAGGGTAAATGCAAGTGTTTTGAGGGACAGCTCTGTCCTCGGCTTTTTTAGATCTAAGATAAGGGAATTAGACCAGATCATCTCTAAGGTTCTGTGAGTCTCAAATGCTGTGAATACGTCACTGTGAGTCGGTGCTGCGCTATGTGGGGCTGACAACGAATGCTGTCAGAACCTGAACGTTTCTTCATGAGAGGTGAAGAGAAAGCGCCTCAGAAGATGGGGTGGCGAGGTGTGTGTGGTGTGGACAGAGGAGAGGAGGGGAGTCCTGTGACTTCATGCGAGTGGGAAGGGTGCCGAAGGGAAAGGTCCATACGGAGAAGGGACGGGAAGGAAAGTTGGGTATTCACTAAGAGTGTTCTTAGAACTTGCAACAGAAGGTCCTCAATTTAAACTTGATTGTAGTACAGAATATCGCTGCTCAAAAATAACTTATTTTTACCAAATAGTATTAGATTTTCATCTTACTACCTTTGTACAGTTCTGATTCATATCATTTCTCTTTAAAGTGAGCTATGTGTGACAGGGAGAGAATCTCAGCTTTTTTCTTTCCTAAAGCAAAAACTTTGCAAAGTGCAGTTTTTTTTTTTTAAGGAGTTATACTGAATGTTTTGAGGCAATGTATGTAATTTCAATATGTATGATTTTCTTTTTCTTATAGGTTCTGTTGTTGTATGCATATAATACAAAGCCCGTGAAGATTACAGATGTTAGAAATTTCACTTCTGACAGCATATGTGTTGGCTCTTTGTGGCTTCCACTGAAAAGGCAAGTAAAGATGGATCAGCATCTAGGGTAACTCTCCGTGCTGCTTCCCAGCAGAACTGGCTGCTTCAATAGCGCAAGGGCAAAGTAGCACGAGAGACCCGCATCTGACATTTTTTTTTTGTTTGTTTTTTTGTTTTTTTGTTTTTTGAGACAGGGTCTCGCTTTGTGGTTCAGGCTGGCCCTGAGCTCAGCCTCCAACTCACATCACAATCCTCCTGCCTCTGCCTCCCGAGGGCTGGGATTACAGGCGTGAGCTATCACGCCTGGCACTGTGGTATGTGGTACTGGTTGCTGCTGGGTGTGGGTCTCCACACCCAGTATCGTTATGTGGTTACCGGGGAATCGAACCCGGGCCCTTGCGCTTGCGAGACAGGCGCCGGAACCACTGAGCTAACTCCCCGGCCCCCGCATCTGACATTTTAAGAGAATCCTCGTTTACAGAGGAGCCCTGTAGACAGTGTGGAAAAACATGGACTCTATTCAGTGTGCTTGACTCAGTTACCAGTCATGCTCTTTACCAAGCTGCACCACTGAGTAGTTCATGTGCCGCATCTTCCTTTGCTCCATGCGTCAGTTTCTCCAGTTGGAAAAATAGCAATCACACCAGTGCCTTCAGCTGTTGGAAGAAGAGTTCATGACATTTCCTGGGTTGTACAAGGATACTGTCTGGAGTAAACCCTGCCTGTAACGTAAATGTGTTTAACAAGTGACTCAGCTCTGTGTGTTTCGACATGAAGCTCAGACTCCGCCAGCTCCCTTGTCTCGCCTTTCCCTCTGCACTCACTCTTACTTCCATTGTTCCAAAAATTAAAACCTGCTGCAGCCAGTTTTCCTCTCTCTCCACCAAAAGGACCATCTCAAGCTTTTTTCTGTTGTTGGTTTCTCTTTTATTTTTTTTAATTAAAAAACTTCTTTCATTACTTAATTTGACTCTACCATCAATTGCCCTTGGAACGCTGGCTTCTGTCCTCTCACTGTAAGGTGGGAAGGGCGCTGCCTGCTCTGTCCCGCTTGCAGGGTCCCGACAGGCTCAAGGCTGATGCCTGAGGGACACCCTGGGGAAGCTCACCCTAACACAGGGCTGCCTGTGCCAGGCACGCAGCGAGGAGTGGGTGAGTGGAGAACTGCTGCTTCGTGCTCTTCCTCAGAGAGTTCTGTCTATGCTCCTGATTTTCATTTTGAAGGATTTCTTGGTCTCCCCATGAAAGAGAATAAAACAAGAGCCAATTCAAAAGCCAGCAATCTTCCAATTATTTGATTTCTTTCTGAAAAACAAGGCAACCCCCCCCCCAAGATATAGGTCATGTGGCAGCAGAGGACACAACAAGGACATTTTATTTTCACCTTCTAAACTCAGAAATGGTGCAAGATTTTTTTTTCCAGAACCGTGCTATGAAAATAATTATAATATCTGCAGAATAGAAAGTTATCAACTGGTATGTGTTATTTTTATTCCAGCAAGTTCTTAGTTTTCAGGTGTTTAAAATTAATAATAAAATTATTGAAACAGGAACCAGCCTTGTCAGAGAGGCCATCACAGAGAATGCTGCCTGACAGTTTTTGAGCAGCCCTGCCCTTGGTGGCACCGTGCTAATGGACTACTGCTGGCGCCTGGGCCGGGGTTCCTTGTGTTCCCGTCAAGGTCAAAGCTAGTACTTGCTCATCCTTTAGAAAGCAGCATAGGAATAAATTGGATTAGAAAAAATAAACCAGAGAAGATTCTCCTTTCACTGTTTACTTTATTTTAACCTCCAATTTAAGTTCTCATAAAGAAATATATTTTAAATTTCATATTTTTTTCTTGAAACCCCAAACAAAAAATAACATCGATGTGGGTAAACTCATGTGAGGGTTACTGTGCGGTCTAAGTTACTTGGGCTGTTGTGATCAAGATCAAGTTCTTTGCCCACTGTGTCTGTTTTTATTTTTTAATTCAAATTTTTATTGGTACATTATATATACACATCAGCATCACATTCAACATTGAGAGTTTGTACCAGTATATAAAACCACTTGATTCTCATTTTTTCCATTCCCCCACCCATCCTACAACCTCCCACCCCCTATATACATAAGCTTTGTTTCCTTTTTTTATTACTATTTTATTCTTTTTCCCCTCGTTATTTACCCCTACACTCTATTTCCTTTTAAATATTTTTCTATTTCACATATCCACTATATATAGTAGAACTCTACATCTTCATTTTTTTCATACCAGAGAAATTTTAAACCTCTTCTCTGTTGTTTCTCCTTCTGGCTGGCTCCTGTCCTCAGGCCACGGCAGACTGAGAGAGAGGGCGCCCAGGGACCCGGAGAGGAGAGGCCCGGGCAGGTGGCCCAGCCCACGTGGGGGAGGCGCGCTTTGTGCAGTGTCAAGATGGAGGCCAAGAGTGTCACCCTGAGTTGATCCGGCGGGAAGGTGGAGGACAGTCAGGCAGAGGGCGTGAGGAGTGGAGCGGGCCGTGGGTGCACAAGGGGCTTTTCATAGCACCAGACCCTGGCGTTTATTCTACAGGAGACACCACTGCGGTTCTGAACGTACACGGACAGCCTGCGACCCAGATGTGGGGAGTAGTTTATCCTCCTACAGTCTCCAGTAGGACAAAGGAGAGTTGTGCTTTCCTTTTCTTTTGGAAAAGGTGGAGCTCGAATCCAGAGTCCTGTGCAGGCCAGTCCTATGCTCAACCACTCAATCCTGTGCCATATTTGGAAGAGAAATACAATTTTTTCCCCTCTAAGTATTAAAAATGAAGAATAGTGTTTCGGAGACCATCTTTTCATTATATGTTTTTTATGATTGAAAATTTATGTAGTTATATTGTTTGCTCCTTTCAAAAGTCCTGTGGATTAGCTGAGGTGGGTTTTATTATCCCAAGCTTCCAGTGGAAGAAATGTCAAGGTCAGAGAGGTTAAATGACTCACATAATGTCCAGTGACCAGCGTGTGACAGAACCAAGTGTGATGATTCTGTTCTGTATCCAATGCATCAGGCATCCCCAGCATTACTGGGGATGATCCATTTTGTAAGTGGACAAATTTTCCTGTTAAGCTTTTTAACATGTCTTTATATGTTAACAGTTGCATCTTTAATAGAAAAGTTTTTAAAATGTACTATATGAGTTAAAATCCTCATGTATAATTAAAGATTTTTAACATTTTCTTGCTGAGAACCATCATTAGGAAAATCACGTTATTACACCAGGCTGCAGATGAGGGTTCTGTGGGACAGTGGGGAATCCACATATTTGCATAGACTCCTGGTGGCAGTCTCACTTTGGGTCCTTTCCCTATTATTCATGATGATTCCCTTCCTCCTTGGATGGAGTCAGGCACACACACACACACCCGTGCTGTAGCACAGTGTCACTAAGGGCTCTTTGCCTCCTTCCGTTGCAAACCTTCTACCTTTAGTCTCTACGCTTCGGTCCACCTCTATCCTTGGAGTGGCCACTGTCCTCAGGTTGTGAAGTTCTACATCTTTGGTATTTTGGCCACTGTGTCCTCTGCTTCTTCTTTGGCTCCTGCCTTTTCTTCTTTCTCGATTTTCCTCCCTAGCTCCCTTCCCCTCCTATCCCTGCTCAATGCGTGACGTGCACTGGGCTCGCTGAGTGGCTTTTCTATCCATGCTGACTCGTCAAACCTCTTACCTTCTGTCAGGCAGACATGTGCAGCGTGCAGCTGGGGTTTATGCAGCAGTCAGGGCCTAGCGCCTTAGCCTGTGTAATACTTACTGTCTCTGTTTCCGTCTTCAGCTGTCATCTGAGTGCGCCTTTCTTTCCACTGTGCCCTGCTCAGTTGGGAGCATGTGTGAGCCTTAGTGCTTAGTGGACCGTGAACATTTTGGGACTTCGGACTGGGCCTCTCAGCTTCTTTGTTTCTGTTTCTTGAATGAAGGACTGAGGAAGTGGCTGATGTTTGGAAATACCAGAGACCTGATAAATGAAGCTTTATTCATGCGTTCTATTGGCTCTAACAATAAGCCAGTGCCTTTCCTAACTTTCCAAATAAAATGTATATGTATTTGTTATTTTTAGAGTTATTTCGATTCATGAGAAACTATCTAATCTTGCGCAAATTGCTGAAATATCATTGCCATCAATTCCTGAAATTACTTCGGATGAAGACATATATGAGACAGCCGAAGTGGAGGAAAAGCCAGTGGAAACAGACATAGAAGTAAGTTATTAAATGATAGCAAATGGTACTGCTTTGGCGGGGTGGGCACCATTGCACTCAGTATTTATTTTTCACTTCATAAGAGCAGCAGTATGTAACTAAACTTGAATATCACGATTGTTCCTCTCTTCTCTTTTCTTATCATACCACATGTGGCCGGCTTTTAGATACATGAATTATTTCCTTTAAAACTCTTGACAAGAATCTGATAGTGAGTCTTTAAAAAGCAAATCTAAGGCCAGATATTTAGTTCAGTGGATTCAGTGCTTGCCTTGCAAGTGAAAGGGTCCAAATTCCATCCCCAGTAACTACATACCACAATGCTGGGTGTGTAGACTCACGCCCAGCAGCAATCAGTACCACATACCACAGTGCTGGGCATGGTGGCTCACGCCTGTAATCCCAGCACTCAGGAGGCAGAGGCAGGAGGATTGCTGTGAGTTCGAGGCTCAGTTCAGGGACAGCCTGAACTGCAAAGTGAGACTCTGTCTCAAAAAACTAAAAAAAAAAACACAAAATACTAAAAGCAAATCCAGAAAAACTATTCAGTATAATTGTGAACCCTGAGAAATGATGTTTGCAACTTTACAAAGTTATTTTTACATTTTAACTTTATTATTAAACTATTCTTACTATCTAATTGCAGACATAAAAACCAGAAAGTATGGGTAGGCATATATTCTTTCTCACCAGCACAGGGGCAGGTGACTAGCTCTTCAGTTAGCCTGCTGTTTATCTGGACACCAAGTGGGTTCCATGCTGAGGGAAGTCTGTGTTTTGGAGGAGAGAGAACCATTTTCCTTCCACCAGACTGGAGCCCCAAAAACACTGAGAAATGAGGCACAAGAGACAGGCATGAGGAGATGGAAATGTCAGCGTCATTGCTCACGAAGCCGATTTGCTGTGAGTCTGTGACCAAATGGCCTGTTAATATTTTACTGTGGAATCAACGGTACTTGCTCACCTAGGCACACAGTCTTCTAGCGGGAAGTCCACAGCACTTCCCCATTCCCTGCCTGCTCTCCGTCGAGCTTAGTGCCAGGAAGAAGCAGAGAAAAGTAGTCCTGCACGCAGGGCCCCTTGGCCGCCTTGAGGGGATTGAGCCTGGCTTTCCCCCGGCTTCTCTCAAACTACCTATCAGATAAGTTGCTTCTTTCTCCCAGGGTAAATTAGTCAGAGGGTCAAAAGCAGCTGAATTGTCCCTTTTTCTTTGGGCACGGAGTGGAAATTCCTTACCCTCTATGGCGTGGGGAAGAAAATGCATGTTCTCATCACTAGATGTATGCATTCCATCTGTATGGTAATCCACTTTCTGGATATATAATCTGTAGCTATTGTGGACATTCTTGAAAGGACCAAATAGCTCTAAATGACCTAAAATGAAAAGGAATGATCTGCTTGGCTCTCTTCACGCTGCAGTCCTGTTTGGTAGAGCAAACACTTTCAACTCATTAGATGCTTCTTTCATTGTTTGCTTCAGCATTCATAAGTAATATGCAGTATCAGTCCTGAAAGGTAAAGTAACAAACTACCTTGAATCTTAATGGGTCCACAGGGGCCTGCCCTAGATGTCTTTGTGCCAGTATCCAGGTTGGTGACACAGCCATTATACGGAACCTCAAAGGAAAAATCACACACTGGCCCCATGAGTTTCCTTCCTATCATGCCCATTAACATTTTGTTGGCCAAATAGGTTATAGTGCATATCAGTAATTTCGTGACTATCATCTCAGAGTGGGAAAGCCAGAGATATGGTTGAATACTGTTATCAAAAGCCTTAAATCTGTGTTTTCCCTTGAGGTATCCATTTATTTAATGTGACATTATACAGGATTTTCTCAGTTATTACTTTGGCTTCTCCTTTTCCCTTCTTTTCTTAATACTACTACATCACAAAATTTAGTTAGACCGGCATTCAGTGTTTACATTATTATGACCAGTTAAATAATGTTTGCAACAGTCAGATAGTATATTGTGGTTATTTTCCTTTCTTGGATATTTGATTTCCCTCTTCCCTCCCTCCCTCCTTTCCTTTCTTCTTTCCTCCCAATATTATCACCTAGGAGATGTCAAACGTGCCAAGGTTGTGTCCCATAAAATCAAAGGATGAATTCCAAAGGTCGAAGGAGCTTAACAGTAGGGAAGCTTTATTGAGAGACAGCTCCTGAGGGACAGGAGGGGACACAGAAGTGAGCTGTCATTGAAGTCATTTCTTTAGGAGTGATTTACAAGCAAAATCATGAGTACAAAGTCAATGTGTACAATGGGTACACATTGTGAATGCAGTACGAGTCCAAATATCAAGTGATGAGATTGCGAGGGTAGCTGCTTAGCTAGCATTGATCCATCAGGGAAGCAGGTCACACAGTACAGGTACACAGAGACAACAGACACTTTGGAGAAGGGATGAGTCTGAATACTCTAGTCCCCACCTGGGCAACTGTTGCCTATTTGCATAGATCAGATGGTGCTAAGTATAGAATAATGCGAAGTTATTGTGTATCCCTCGGGGAGACAGCAGGCCTGGCCACTGCATCTTTACCTTGAGGTGGTTGGTCTTCTGCAGGCACAGTTCTGATGTCTTTTTATTTTCTGCTGATTTCCTTGAGTGCCTGGTCCTTCTCTGATTATGTATTAATTTCTGTCTAACTTATTTATCTACAACCCTCACTCCTTCCCTCCCTTCTTACCTCTTCCTTTCCCTCTTTCCTCTATCCCTCTCATTTGCAGTGTTGGGAATTGAATCCAGGGCTTTGTGCATGACAGGTAAGTGCTCTCCCACTGAGCTACAGGCCTGTTTTGTTTTCTTGGTTTGTGTTTATCCTTAACTTTTTCTGTTTATTGCCCAGATCTCTTAGGTGCTCTTATGTGTCTTTGCTCACAGTTTATATGCATCACATAATCCTCAATTCCATTTTCCTGCTGGGACCTGCCTTCCTCCATTCCCATCGGATCCTGGCTGCTCTCAGTATGTGCTGCCCAGCTCTGTTCGAGCTTCTCTCTGCTGTTTTCCCAGTTGATTTCCCATCCTGCTTTTCTTCTCTTTATTTCCAGCTTGGTAGATTTGTTTTTCTTAAGTCATTTCCTGGTAGGTTAACATTTAATTGGTTATCAGTAACAAAATATTTATCATTCTTAGGCACTGTTATCAATATGATTCTTTGTTTTCTTGCTTCACTCATCCATGCTCTTCTCATGTGAAAATATAAAAGTTGGCAACGTCTCTGGGTTTCAGAATATACTTTGGCATTTCTAGTCTCGATTAGTGAGCAAATGCATTTTTCATTATGAGAGGGCCTGGTGCAGATGTGAGACACTCTATCAGACAGCTGTAGTTAGCCTTTGCAAAATGCCAGTTGCCAGCATTTACATCTTCTGTGCTCCATCTCTGGATTTATCATTGAGCAGATGCCTTCGCATTTGGGGTGCACATCCTTCTTCATTTCCTCAGATGCTACCACATATCTTGGGGCACTCATGGCTATCCAGTACTGTGTGCTCATAATAAATTTCCAACAGAGCAGACAGCTCAAACCAACTCAGACTCAGGAGATTTTTATAAATAGATAGATATTTCTTTTATAAAATGTGTGCTACCCTATCATGTCTTTTTCCAAGGAGAATTCGGCACTCTTCATTTTCATATTGCATTTGTAGAGTACTTTCAATCACAGACTTTCAGTTATAGACAAACTTATTGGATTGCAGTCTTTCAGCCTTAGTTCAGAATATCTTTAACAAAACCATCCTCATATCCACTTCAGCATAGTTCACGTGTGAAAAATGATTATTTCTTCCCAAATCCATGTCTTTCCCATTCACGTTATCTGAGACGAGGCAGAGTCTGTAAGACTAAGGATTCTAGAGGACCAGTCACTTGCCATTACAAAAATTAGTTTTCCTCTCATGTCTAAAATAAATGCTCTTTTCTATTGAGTGCTCCTATGAAATGGACAGCAGGGCTCTTTTGGTAGAATCTCCAGAATATTTCCATCAGTCAGCTGTGGGGTAAGATTCATCACAAGGAACCGAGTTTCTGAGGCGAGAGGTTGATGGCGACTATAAACAATTCAGGGTTACATGAGGTGGGAGGAGGGAATGTGAGTGGAAGAGGGAGGTGGGGCTGCCTTGCTTTGAAGAAGGTCTTTGGCTTGCTTGTGTCCTGACTGGAGCAGCATATATGAGAAGGTCAACCTTCTGGGATAGAGCAGACTGGATTATTTTTGTTTTCGTTTTTGTTTTAGCCAAGGTCTCGCTATGTGTAATAAGTCCCTAACTTACAAACATTCCCCTTGCAAACTTTCACCGATACGAAGCGATGTGGTGTCGTGAGCATCCATACACATGAACAAATCCTGCAGGCAGCTGCTGTGTCTGAGGACATTGTCACAGTTGTGCTGCTGTGGGTGGATTGTACAGTGTGGTAGTGTACAGTGCTCAGTCAGAGCCCAGGATGTCTCCAAGGAGGAGGGAAAAAAGTGGTAATGTGGAGGGACTGCTAGGAAATGCAAAGCGATAACCATGGAAACAAAAGCGAGAATACAGTGTAACTGACTTTATAGGACTTAGGAACGAATCTGACTTAACAAATGTTCTCCCAGAATGGAATTCACTTGTAAGTTGGAACTTACTGTCTGGCCTCCAACTCACTATGTAGCCCAGGCTTGTGTGGAACTCAACAGTCATCCTCCTGCCTTAACTTCCTAAGTGCTTGGATTATAGGTATGTGCCACCATGCCTGGCCAAGCAAGCTGTTTTAAATCTTGATATTATCTTCCATATTTTTGAGTTTGTCTTACTTACTTAGGAAGTGTTTCTTTAGCTTTCAAGTGAAGCATTTAGATAAATTCCAGTTCTTATTTATTTTGTATGTTAAAAACATCACCAGATAGAAGAAATACTAACTTGTTTAAATGAATTGGCAAATGAATGAACTGACAACAATTGAAAGTTGAGAAATGGGAGTAATATGTAGATTTTTCTTTTTAGCCCCACAGTAACAAACTAGCACTTTAAAAAAAAGACTAGATTCTGAGTTATATCAAATAAATCCCATTGACTAAATTTGCTAGTTCGTTGCCATGACAACCGTCTCTTGGAGCTAATTAGAAGTTAACTAGGACAGCTGAAGAGATCGATTCTGGTCTTGACTTGGATGTGATTTCACAGCTTCTATAATCTTTTTCTATTACAGTGTATATTGTTAGTGGTTATTGAATGTAAGAGGCAACATGTGCCTTTGGCTGGTCATGTGAGGTAGTGAATCTCTTTTCCTTTATTCTTTCTCACTCCTCTCCTTTGTCTTTCTTTGAAATTCCCAGGATCCAGAATAAGCCTAGAACTTTAGAATACAATATTAATTTAAATTAAATGAGGAGGACTACAGGTGTTTCAGTCACTTCTGGCTTGAAAAGTTTGTGCCTCTTTGTAAAATGAGATACGCTGGTGTAGAATGACTGAATTACTGTATTCTTCCACTCACAGTTTAAAGACATATTCAGAGCCAGTCGGGGTGCGTTAGAACTAGGAAAGAAGATGCAAACTGTCCTGATTTTAATATGCAGACACTTCATTTGGAGGTAGATGCTGTTAAAGGAAGCTTAATAATAAATGCTTTACAAGTCATGTCAGGTTAGTTCAGCAAATATTTATGGAACGCCTAAATGATACAAGGGAATTAAAATTAGTATATAAGTAACACATCCCAAATACCAAGATTCTATGATAGGAGAGACCAAAATACAGATGGAAATTGTTATGAATTACCAAATTCTTTAACAAACCATCTCTGCATGAGATGCCCCGGTAAGTAAAGACATACATCAATCAGTACAACTGAGTTCCTGTTATGGACCAGTTTAATGACTTGGGTGTGTGTGTGTGTGTGTGTGTGTGTGTGTGTACGCATCGGTGGGTTATTGACAATGATCTCAGCCACCTGGTAGCCCTCTCTTAGCAACGTGTTGCATTCAAGATTTGATCTTTAAAGCTATTCTTTGTAGAGTCTTTCCTAGGAAGATCTGTAGGTGAATTCTTTAAGCATATACAGCAAAATTTCTGAATCTTGCTTCCAACTATATTAAGTAGATTTTTTCTTTTTCTTTTTTTGTGGTACTGAGAATCAAACTCAGACTAAATCCAGTGAGCTAAATCCCTGGCCCTTAGCTAGATTGCTCTAATTATAATGAAATTTGACACTGGCTACTTAGGAGAAAAGAGTTTATTTAGCTCCTTGTTTTGGAGCTTCAAATAGCATGGCACACGTGGCTCAGGGCCAGAGTGCATGGTGGATGGCAGATGGAGGAGTGTCAGCTGAAGAAGGGTCATGTCTGGAGCTGGGAAGCAGAGGCTTGCTTTTTTTCATGACAGTCTTCTTCAAGAGAATTCCAGGGATTGTAGGAGAACTGTGACCTCTCCACCTCTAAGCTTTAGTATCTTAAGTCACTCAGTGACCACTTTCATAGATTTCACAGACTTTGCTCCGAAGAGAGACATGGCAAAAACCGAGCAAGAATCACTGTGTCCTTCCCGCCCCTCCAGGGCTACACAGTGTGCTTCCAACCACTTCCTGACTTGGGTGAATGAGCTCTGTGCTCTTCTTGTCTTCAGGTCCGTGATAGCAAGATCACGTGAGGGGCTCACAGCCCCCGCCTCAGGTCAGCCAGTTTCGCAGTGTGATTATGTGGTTTCCCTCAAATAATGCCAGAGTAACGGACTGCGGATGAGAGGGGATTTCTGTTCGACAAATGTCAAGACAGGGAGCAGAGGTATCTGTCACGTAACGTGCCTCTCTTCATCTGTTGCCTGAGATGATTAATGAAATAGACAGTGTCACTTTCTTTGATAGCTCTTGATGCAATCAGGGAAGCAACCAATCGTAGCTGTTATCCAGACGACTTAGATAGCAAGGGAACATGCTTCAGCGCGGCCCGAGAACTAGATTAGGGATATAGAAACAGCCCCTGCTGCCTTCCTCCCTGAGTCTCTTGGAGCCATCCCACTCCTGGTGACGGTCCAGGCTCTGCCCTGACGATCCGGGCAGCCTCCTAGCTGACATTTCCCTCTCACTTGTCTCTCTCCAGATCAGCTTGTCTTTAAATCATGGTCAGAAATTTTTTAAGGCAATCTCTATCATTGCTCCCCTAGTCCTTTTCTTTCTAGTTTCCCACAATCAAATCTAAATTCCTCACTCTTGTGCAAATTCTCGTGAATATGCCCTCCACCCTCTTTGTCACCACCCACCCCACCGTGCTTCCCAGACACCCTGAAGAGAAGATGGTCTCAGCCTCCTGTGTTTCCCCAACACCCTCTGCCTTCTGCTCACTACCGAATGGCTCTCTCCACCAGATGCCTTTGTCCCCCTCAACCTGAAATCCTCTGACTCGCTCAAGGCTCAGCTCCCAAGAACCTTCCTCCTTGATCATCATACTTACTCTCTCCCGCCTCTTGGATCCTGTAATAGGTTTTCTGAGCATATCTTGCTTTGTATTTCATTTTGTTGGGTACAAATCTATTTTTCTCAGTAATTATAGATACTGTATGGGTTTTGTGCTTCTTCATCTTTGTGTCCCATGGGACTTAATAGAATCTCTTGCATAGATTTGTTAAACAGAGTTGAATTTGCTGTAGTTTTGCGACTAGAATTGAATCGTTTCTGTGTTCATACATTTATTAAGACTTAGATATAGCATGATTTGGGGCTGTAAGGTCTATGTTGTTTGCTTCTTTGCTTTAAGGCTTTAATCAGCATCATTCAGTTACAATTTAAAAACTAAGGTATTTTTATCATGTTACTATGCTGAATGCTAGCCCATGTATATATTAATACTGTCATAAATGCAAATGATTGCTCCTTCAGTGCTGGAGGCGGGCAGCATTGTGAGGTGGGTGCAGCTTATCTCTGACAGTCTCAGAGTCATGACTGTTTCGGTTGTAAGAAAAACAGGTTTGGAGGGAGGGAAGCACACATATGGTAGGGGGCAGTAGTCAGCACATGCAGAGCAAGGTCGGCAGACTGGACCTTACAGAGTGTGCAACCGGAGACTCGGGCCGAGTGGCCCAAGTGGGCAGGGGCCTCGCTTCTCCCTGTCTCAGCAGCCGCCTTTACCCCTCCCCGTTGCCCCAGTGGCTCCCTCCGCCCACTCCTCTCAGACATTTCCGTGCACGTGGCCAGTACTGATGTAGCTTTCCTTCTGTACATGATGGCGTAATGCTGATGTGATTCAACCCTGGATCGTCACCAGTCCATCCTGAGTCAGATGTGCACCCCAAACCGCCATTATACCCTGCAGTCAAGGCTGTGGGCAGTGTCATCGATGGGCTGCGCACGCCTGTCTCTGCCTCTCTGCCTTCCTTTCCTCTCACTATTATTTCCTGCCCAACTTCCATTCATTCCCTCTTAGTTAAACCCTTTTCTGAGGTCTGAATCTTTTATGCTAGCACTTCTCAGAAGAAAAGCGTTTTCTGAAAGTCTGTGGTGCAAATTACTGTACTTGTTATTCTCCTGTAACATAGGAATTTCACCGGTGAATATACAGAGTCCTAAAGTGATGGATTGGTTTTGATTAATTGCAGATCTTATATTTTATGGCTATCATATTTTTTTTCAAATAACCTTGATTATTTAATTGCAATTTCTGAGCCCTGAACTTAATCTTCAGAACTAGAGTTCAGTGATAAAAAACAAGACAAAACAAGTAGTTTACAATTTAGTATACAGTATCTATAGTAATATCAACCTTACTGTATTTCTTTCTTATTTCTAGGACATGATTATTAGATGCTGCTCTGAAATAAGAGCTTTTCTTATGTGTGGCAGAGAGCTAACACCGCTGACCGAGGTGGGTATCTCTCCTTTCCAACATTTTTGACTCATTCACAAATGTTATTGCTATGGTAAAGAAGTGCAGAAAATGTCTAATTGCAAGTATTAAGGCCTCACCTTTCTTAATTAATGTGAAAAAGTGATGAATATGTGTTTACAATTGCATGTTTTGCTTTGATTAGAATATTCTTTATAAGAAATTTAACTAGTACAGAAAATTATGAAAAGAGTCATTTTTAGAACCACTTTAAATCTGCCATTGAGAAAAGCACCCCAACTGACATTTGGAGAATATCTAGAATTTTTGTATCCACAAGATAGTACTTTATATGCACTCTGTACCTTGCTTTTTTATTAACAGTAACACAATGGAGATTGTTTTATCTGAAAAGTCTACCCTGTCACATATAATCCCTGCAAAACAATCTCTTTCAGAGACACTATTTACATAGTTACTGTTGAATCTTCAAGTCGACAGATCTAGTTTGTACATATTTCACCCATGATCCCCTGAGTAAACTTTTTGGAATTAGATTTTGCAGTAGAAAGCTACATATACTGTAATACAAATGAAAATTATAATAAAATCAAATGTACATGATGCAAAATTTATAATTTTAACAATTTGAAAGTATACTGTTTAGTGGCATTAGTATCTTTACAATGCTTAGTAACCATTAGCATCTTCCATCTCTAAAACTTTTTCATCATCCCAAATAAAACTTTGTTCTAAATAAATAATTAACTCCCCACTCCTCACCAATCCCCTTCATAGCTCCTGGGAACCTCTATTCTACTTCCTCTCTGACTGCCTGTTCTAGACATCTCACAGAAGTGGTGTCCTACAACTTTGGTCCACATATGTCTGACTTATTTAGCACAGTATTCTCAAAATTATCTGCATTGTGGCATTCTTGGTGTTCCATTCCTTTTAAAGCTAAATAATAATCCATTGTATCTGTAAGCCACATTTGCTTCTGCATACATCTCTTAATAGATATTCAGGTTGCCTTGACCATTTTTTCTGTCTCTTTTTTTGTGTGTGTGTTGTAAAAAGGCATTTTTATCGAGCACTAAAATAATCTTAGAAGTAAAGAGGACCAATAACGTGGCTAGCCTTTTATCATTAAACAAAAACAGTGGTCACATTGAAGATCTAAGCCTGCTGGAGAATGGAGCTGGTAAAATGTGAAAATCAAGCCCGAATTTCAAAAATCCCATTCGGGCAATTGCTCAGATCATTTCTATTATAAGTTGTTTTGCTGTGAACAAGAGTGAACGAGTATCTGTTTCAGTTTCTGTTTTCAGTTCTTCTGGATACAAACTAAGAAGTGAAGTTACCGATCACAGGCTAACATTGAGCTCCTTGAGAACCCTCAACTGTCCTTCTAGGCAGCCACACCCTTCCATATCTTCCCGACAGTGTATATGATCTCTGACGTCACCACCTTCTCACTGACTCTCCTCATTTTCCTTTTCATTTTTTAATAATATACATCCAAACGGTTGTAAAGTGGTATCTCATTGTGATTTTGATTTTTTTTTAGTTTAATGACTAATAACATAGAACACTTTTCATTTATTAGCTGCTTATCTTCTTTAGGGAAATAACTGTTCTACTGTTTGCCCATTTCAAAATTGGTATATAGACTTTAATATGTGATTACAAATGGCTCTTCAGAAATACTGTACCAGTTTTCTCCCCCATGAACAGTAAACGAGAGGACAGTTTAGCCAGTATTTGTGTACGCTGGTCCTTCATGTCTTCTTCCTCCTCCTCCTGTAAATCCAGCAAGTGAAAAATAGTATGTTGTTATTTTACTTTAATATTAAGGCCAAATATATTCCATATGTCTGTTGACAATTACAGAGTGATGTTCACTCGTGCTCAGTCAATTCAGATTCGGACTGAGCTGTCTTTGGCCAGGAAATGCTCTAGAGGCTGAGAGCCAGTGCTGTCAAACAAGAAGCACCTTTCTCTGTGGAGCTGATGGTTCAATGGAAGGAAGTTAACAAAATAACAAGAAAAGTTTACATTTTGTTAAGTGCTAAAAGGACAAAATGGGGGCAGTATGTTAGAATAGGAGCTGGCTGGCTACATCCTGTAAACCTACCAGTCGTTTAAACAATGCTTTATTGGAATGCAGGCTTGTTCATGTGTTTACTTATACTCCACAGCTGGATTCTCACTAGCACAAGGAGATGTGTAAGTTTGATAAAGACTGTATGGCCAGTGAAGTCTAAATGATGGGTTTCCTGGATCGTTACAGAAAGTTTACTGGTCTCTTTGATGGTAACAGGGAGTGGAGTCCCTACTTAGAGACAGTGGTCAGAGAATATCTCTCAGGAGAGATGACATTTGCAGTAAGATCTGAAGTATTTTCCTGAACCCTTTCCATTAGATTATTTGCTTTGGAGACAGTAATGATGCTGCTTCATTACTGAATTCTCGCAGTGCTTTGTATTACATAACTCAGTCTCTGTTGAACTGATTGTGTATGTGGGGGGGGGGGCGCGTGCACACATGTGGTTCTGGGGGGTTGAATAGAGGCCCTTTTCACTTGCCATGTCCCTAACCATTTTTAATTTTTAAAAAATTTTGAGATAAGGTCTTGCTAAATTGCTAAGTTACCTGCCTACGTTGGGCTGCAAGATGCAGTTCTCCTACCTTAGCCTGCCAGACTGCTGCTGTTAACAGACATGCATCACCATGCCCAGCTTCCCTTTACTTGTGCATACCTGAAATTTAATCTTTCTTTCTAAAATATTCACTTAATTATTTATGTCATTTTCCCATTTTTAAAATAACCTAATTTTTTATTATAGCAATAAATAAAATTTCTAAGGCAGCTATAGATAATAAAATTAAGCTTGTAAACATTCCACAGACACATCTGTTAAGTGAGATGCTTGTTTGATAGCATCAGTGGGTTTTGCCTTCTGACAGATCTGGGTTGGAATCTCAGCCTTGACCCTTAACAGTTGTATAACCTTAGGGAAGTCATTTAATATCTCTATGCTTCAGTTTCTCATATCTAAAATGAGTTAGTAACTCCAACTTCTGATAGTTACTGCAAGAACTAAGTAATACATGTCAAGTATTTGTCATACAAATAAACATTCGTAAACATTGAAACATCATTGACCTTCTTCTACCATCCTTGCCCTGGCTTAACCTTCCATGGGTGAAAGCTTCATCTCCTACTCAGTCAATTTCAATTAAATTTTTAGTATCTGAATTTGCTTTTGAAAAGTTTTGAAGGTATAAGAAAGAGCAGAGACCATTTACCTTGCCAATAATGTAAATTATTATTGGATCTGCAAGAATCAGATCAGTGTACTGGATCCCAGGGGTGACAGCCACCTGTCCATCAGGAGAATCTCGTTCTTCTAGTGAGAGCAAAACTCACCTAGAAGTCCCAGGATTGGACACAGGGACTTCTGAGCTTGTCCTCAGAACTGCCTCATTGTTAGACCAAAAAAGCATCAAGCTTCCGTGAAGCTGTTTTTGTCGCCAGTATGTGATCCAGCTGTGCAGTTCGGTTCTTTACTGAACATGCTCATTACAAACGACCTTTGCTTATATTACCTCTTCTTAATTAGCCTAGCAGGACACAGCTGTGGCAAAAAGAGACTGAGAATAGCAGGGAGATGAAAGAAGGGAATTCATGTCCCTGCTAACCTTCTTTGTTTTAATCAGGGAACATCAGCGTCCATTAGGCATGGCTTCTGGTCAAGCAGCAATAGAAAGCATCGCCTGCATAGGCTGGAAGTACTGTAGTTTCCGAGTTGTCAGTCGTATCCAGACGTGATGCTGAAAGTTCTTTCTTTGTTCTTGCTGTGTAAACCATAAGGTTTATGTCCTTTTATACAAATGCTTGCCAGTGAATTATTGATTCTACGCAGCCATTAATGTAGACAGTTTTATACTTCGAGGCAACATAGTCTCTACAGTCAGCTAATCTGAGAATTTTCACTCTAGTTCACATGATACCAATAAATTGGCATCAATCAGTAATACACACATGTGAAATATGTGTGAGTGTTTATGATTTGAACAAACCAAAATCACAGAGTCACCATGTAGAGGACAGTGCCGTGGAGAGCACATCCTGATTTGAAGATGGAAAAGTTCATGGTAGGCCATGAAACAAGTCAGATTTGTCGGTTTCAAAGTACTTTTTATTGGTTGAATAAGTTTAGTAGGATTTTTCTTTCCTGTTTAACATTTGTAGCTAGATCTAGTGTAGTATCCAACAACAATAATGATGACAGTCACTGAAATGGAAACATGACCACCGGAAGTAGTAATAATAATAGCTAATACTGAGTTTTGTGGCATGTACAGATATTAAGTGTTTTAAATATATTAGCTCATTTAACATTGCAGAGATCCTGCAGAGTTATTACCATTACACTCTCCGTTTTATAGAGGAGAAAAAGATGTACAGGAAAAGTAAGCAATGTGCTCGGCATCTACAGATTGCATGTGGAAGAGGAGGAGTCAAATACAGGTCTGCTGGAATCTAGGACCTGCCTTTTACAGTAACCTCGACTCTGGGAATGTTTTACTGGAATAGTAGAAGCTGCTGGGATGGAGTTAAGGAGTGAGAGGTGAGGTACTAGTGTAGATTAATCAGTAAGAAGATTTGAAAGTATAGAAAAGTACTTTCTGGATAGGCGTGGTCATAAGGGAAAAGAGAAGGAGTCGAGTTTGTTTTTCAGGACAAAGACTGGAGTAAGAGCCTAAGGAAGTGGTAGGGAATAGAAAGATATTGACAGTACAGTTTATATAGTGCTACAAGCAGAAGGAAAACATGCTCCTCTAGGCCTGTGGGTAGCAGATCAGTGTGGGGAGGGGTGCAGGTAAGTATGTAAGGAAAGGTTGGGAGAAAATGGGCCAGGTCACCCTCTAGTTG
Source organism: Petromus typicus (assembly GCA_004026965.1). Lineage (NCBI taxonomy): Eukaryota > Metazoa > Chordata > Mammalia > Rodentia > Petromuridae > Petromus > Petromus typicus. The sequence continues at coordinate 49,446 of PVIR01002632.1, forward strand.
TAATTTTTACTAGAGGCAAGTTGATCTGTTGTTGACATGGAACAAGAGGGTGAGGGCATGTTCTACTAAGGATTCAAGGTGACTTGAATTTTGTTGTCGTTGAGTGTCATAGGCGAAGAAGGTACCTAGGACAAATAAAAGGACTAAGGGCTACATAGAGATATTGAAAGTCATAAGTTTGTTGAATACTGGCGTTGTAGTTTGTGATTTTTCACCAGAAGCATTTGGATTCTTTGATACAGGAGCAAAAACTGCTATGCGAAGCATATTATGTTATTGAATAAATCTAAGAGGAAAGCAGAGCACACGGGGATGAGGAGGCTGGTCAGGCAGCTGACAGTGCACTAGAGGCCAAGGCGGGTTGGAGCAACTAGAAATTGTCTCAGAATACATTTCACTATGCACCTATCTTACTCTGAGAAAGTACTTGCTGTAGCTTGGATTCAGAGTCTTGCCCAAAATACCATGGTTAAAGGCTTAGCCCCAGGCCTGGTGCTCTTAGGTATGCCCTAGACACTTTCTTGTTGTCAAGACACAATATCCAACACTGCAATTAGAGCATAAGTTGGTTTAGGGTCACAGTTATGGTCCAAGGCAGAGGCAGCATGGCAGAGGAGGACAGCAGAGGAGAAGCCATCTGTGTCATGGTGGGAGGAAGCACAAAGAGAAAGGAGGAGGACAGTCCCTTTCCAAGTGACAGCCTCATCGATCTACTTCTTCACACCAGCTTTGTTTCCTAATGGAAAGCCAGAGCCCTCATCCCAGCCAAGCCTGGCCTGTGACTTTGTCACTTTACACCTATGGCATGGCAGTTTTGGGGGTTGTTCTTGGTGTAAACCGTAACAGGCTGGGGAGTATTGGGAGGCCTTACGCTGTGGAGAATGTGCCCTCGAAGGGACTTGGGAGACCCTGGTTTCTTTTACTTTTTCAAATCCTAGCCATGAGGTGAACTTAATGCTATGCCACATGCTTCCATGGTGATGTTCTCCTCTCCCCCCACAGATGTAAAAGCAATGGGTCCACCCAGCCATGGACTGAGTCTACCACCTAATCACCAGATCTTCTCTTTAGAAACTGACATTCTCAAGTATTTGCTATATTAACAGAAAGCTTACTAATTCAGGACTGCTGTAGTCTATTATCTGTCATTATTCTCAAGGTCCTATTGAATACAATATAATATGTTTTCTCAACCCACCAAAAAAACCCTTAATGGCAGTTAAATTCCAAGGACTTATTCTGTATTTTTATGTCAATTGTTAATGTAATTTTTTTGAGACAGGGTCTAACTATGTAGTTCAGCTTGGCCTTTAATGCCTGTGAACCCCAGGCTGGCCTGGAACTCATGATGATCTCCTGCCTCAGCCTCCCGAGTACACCATCACACCAGACTGTACATTTATTTTTGCATGGCTTCATTTAGTATGCCCTTATCCTCTTATTTCCGATATTTAAAAGTTTCGTTTTTAATGTGTTTTTAACAAGATATTGATGTCATCCACATGCTAGTGATTAAAACAATTATTTCACAATCCTAAAATAGCTTAATTTGTTCATTTTCACCTTTGATTTTGTCTAAGGCATTGATAATGTCATCGGACTACATATACTTTTGCACCCATCATGACTCTGCCCAATAGAATGACAGCTCTACACTGCTAGCATGTTACGTTGAGTTACCACGAGAAACATCAAAAGTAACACATTTAACTTCTGTGGCTCTGAATAAGACTCTTTCATCTTATCACTTTCCCCTGAAGCTCCTGACTTATACTGCTGGAATCAGCCACTCTGAATTGAAATAGCTTATAATGACTCGCTGCCATGCTTGTCTTCCCTTCTAGAGTTGAGGGGATCTTACATCATAAGACTGGCTATTATGATGCTTTTATTCTCAGGGCATTTTCCAGCCTTTGGGCCCAGAAGATGTTCAGCAAATGCTTAATGAATGAGCAGCTCGTGCCAGAGATTGTTCTGGATTGCTTTGGCATTAACAATGACTTTGGAACCATCAGTTTTAGTAAGTTGTACAGGAAACATTTGAGAAGTGGCTCTTCTGTCTGAATCATTGTGCTGGGGAGTTGGGTCCAGAGGGAAAAGCTAGTGTCCCTGCTTTCAAGAGGCCCATAGACTAGTAGAGAAACAACAACGGAAGCCGTTAGAATAGGGAGGAGAGAAAGGTCTGACAATGGTGCCTCCAACAGTTTCTCAGTACAGCTCTGCATGTGATAAACTTCTTTTTGTATATTTTAGAGAGACTCACTTATGTAGTTCCTTCTCTGAAATGTTGTTAGTGGTCCATGGTTAAAAGTTCTGATTACTGTGGGAAAAGACTGGAAGGCAGTAGAGTACCCTTAGGAAAATACGAATATTATGAAGGTCACTCATGAAAGCATTTTGCTCTTGCTAGAAAGACTGTGAAAAAAAGAGGCAGAAAACAAATCTCAGCTTCGGCATGGGCACAGTGGTGAGGGCATGATTTATGGGTTTGTTTATTACAATGCAGAAAATAGGACACATCCTGAAAACTGTGGATGCAAAGATAAAGAAATTCAAAGCAAAGCAAAGCAAAACAAAACAAGCAAAAATTAGTCATCTCCATTTACGAGGGCAACTGTGCTTGGGTATCTAGTCTAGACTGGAGGAGTCAGAGACGACCAATTCCTTGTTTTGAAGAAGCTGACATTCTAGAAACAACGGATAGACTGGTGCTTATGTGTGGGGAAGACCTTGGTTGTGGCTTCAAAATGAGCAATGGTTTTGCGTGAAGATGGGGAGTGTGAGGTGAGAGAGCTCAGATCTGTGGAGAGTCACAGCTGGGAGCTGCTGTGCCTCCGGAGCCTGCTGTTAACCATCATCATCACCATCCTGAAACCAGCACTGGGTGGCCTTTTCATTCTGTGGATTCTTGCACATCCAATGAGAGGCTCAATACTCAGTATGTCCCCCTCTAGAGTTAGAGTCAAGTTTACAAGTAGTATCTGTGATGCTTCATGGATAGGCTGTTTCCAATCTGCCTGGCTCCAAATTCTTTCCCCTTGGTGCTGTTTCTGAGCTGTATAATCTTAGGCAAGTCATTTAACCTCAGTACTTTGGTGTTTTTTTCTTCTTTGTAAAGTGAAGATAAAAATAATGCTTACCTTGTAGATGTCAACTCTGATAACAGAGATCTTCCAAAGATTAATAAGCCCATTCAAAAAGGAGCACTGCCATGGTAAGACATGGACACATCTGGAGAGGTTGACGCAAGTGAAGGCTCTCAGGGGCGAAATGTGGAGGACCACACAAGCTATTTGAAACAATAAACTCTTGGCTACAAGTATCAGTAACAAGGGTAGCATCAGTCCAAAATTGAATAGCTAGTTGTGTTGACATCCTAGTAGAAGTATTTTTTTGTGTAAGGCTGCGGTGACCTTTGTGCAAGAATGTGTGACAAGAGATTTTTGTGATAGTTACTGTAATGAAGTGTGTGTGCATCATGACTCATCCTTCAGAAACTCCTGGCTATATTTATTTATTTTGTTAGGGTTTGACACAAGTTACTCCATTTTGATGCTTATAACTTTCACATAATGTTTTTGTGTGGACTAAATTATCTAATGTAAAATTCTAGAGTAATGCTTTGCACATATTACACAAAATAGTCACAATTATCATCATCTAAAAGTTACTCAAGTTTACTGGAAGTGAGACTCTTATAAGCAGACTTCTTTCTCTAAGAAATGGCTGTAACAGAACAACAATAAAATGTCTACAGTGAAGTCTTTGTGTGCTTTCACAGAAGACGCTAGAATAATGCCAGTGCTCAGAATGGCTGTGTGCATCTCTGTTAACCGCATGCCCTCCCCTTCTCATCTGTTCCAGCTTCTGTTATCATCTAACAGAGCACTACCTGCTTAGTAACTACTATGGCTCATGTCTCGATGTCCCTCTCAAAGCCTCTTGTGGTCACAGGGCTTTTTCAGAGTTAGCTGAATCTAGAGTGTGTGATGCATTTAATTTTGAGTTCTTGGGTATTATGTCTCAGCAAAAGAAAAAGAAATTAACAATGTCATAAAATGACTAACACTTCATTAGGCACAAGGCTTCTGTGGGTCATTATGAAGGACACACTGGGATAGCTTATCTCTGTTCCAAGATATCCAAAGTATTGGTCAGGAAAACTTGAGAGCGGCAGATAATTCAGCGTTCACTTGGTCTGATATTTGCCAGTAGCCATGGGCAGGGGCTGTGGGCCATAATACCACTTGTGACTTCTATGATTGACTAGGCCTCCTTGTGGCATGGTAGCTGGGCTTCAAGAATGCAAAAAAATCCAGGCAAAAGCTATCATCATCATGACGCTTGATGGCACTTGGAAATTTCCATAATGACCCTTTCCCTTTGTCCTAATCCACCATATTCATTTGGGCAGAGACTGCACTTCTTTGTGGGAAGAGTGTCACAGTTGAATTGTAAGAAGGGCATGTGAGTTGGGAGCTGTCTTTGTAGCCATTTGGGAAAAGTACTCTGCCACAGTAACCAAACAAACAAAAAACAAAAAAATCCCAGTTTGGGGGCCTATTCTTCCTCTGAGCAGGGACTTCTCCAGGGAACATGCTCAGGTAATTTTTCAAAGTAGTCAGTAATCCTCCCTAGTTGTAGTGCATCTAGTGCTGGGGTTGCTAGTGAGTTCACAATTACAGGGGAGAGCATAAGAGAGCGTAAACAGATCCTCAAAGTGCTCTTGGAAAGAACTTGTGCAGTCGGCTGGGTGTTGGGTAGGACTGCATGCGTTCCTCTTTAGGTGTCACGGCTTCCACTTCTCTTTAGGAATGTGAAATTCTATTGGCTCATTAAATTTACTTTGGCTAATTTTATTACATTACTGGGTGCCTCTTAGTTTCTTTTTCGCAACACTTCCCAAGTGGCAGTACTGCCACTAAACTGTTATTTCCAGCGTCAAGCACACAATCGTACATGCCCCTTAGTAAGTATTTACTGAGTACTAGAAATTAATATTAATATAACTTCTTTTGGATGAAAGTTATAGATCTATTTTCTTTCTTTCTTTTGTATCTGTCTTTTTAAAAAATGTTTTTAATACCAGCCAAGAGCTGCCTAGATAGATTTTATGGGCATCTAGAATTACATCTTCCTTCTGTAAGGCATTATCATCCTGTCCTCAAGTGAAGAGTAGCCTTTGTAAGGAAGTTCATGAGCCAGCCACTTAATATTCTCATATTCTTTTGAAGACAATGCCACATGACATCAGCTCTACACTGCTTTTAAAACAGCGCTGACTTTGATTCCATCCACTCACTGTTCATTTTAACTGTCAAATTTGGCTATGGGAAAAAGAAAGTCCTTCAGAGAAGGCCAGACTATTAATGTGCTCTTCAAAATGCTAAGAAAAGGCTAAGCTGTTTATAGCATTTCCAAAATGCTCATCATCTCAGAGATTTTCAGCAATTGTCAAGGTGAAATACACTCATTCATCAAGGAAGTGGGGGGCTCTGTGTTGACTGTGCCCTAAACCTTAGGCTCACTTCCGGAAGATGTTCAAGATGTAATGATACTTAAAAACAGTTTAAACCAAGATATCCTCATCCCCTGATGTGATGTTTACTAAAAATGTAAAGAGAAGTTTGTGATCTCTTTGATAAACCAGCACTGCTGTAATTTCAAAACACCTGCGCATCAGTCTAAAGGGACAATTTCCTGATGATTAGTCAGTTTGCTTAACTTCAGAGGAAGCGAGACAGGGGTATCAGGGTGTGCATTTCTTTTTGTTTTGCTAAAAATTGAGTTAAATGTTAAGTTTGATTTCTTTCACTTAGTTTGCTAAATGATTTTTGCTAAAAAACTAGACCCTTAGCATCAGGATTATTTTTCATGTTAGGGACTATTTGATTTTTGTCTCATGGAGCTGAATCAATTGGCAAACCTTTGGAAATTCTCTTGACAAATATTCTTTAACTAAATACACAAAGAAGGAGTGGGTATAAATTTGTCCATTTTCTTTGTTTACTATGGACACTGGCCATGTGAGATTTTTGTGTTTATTCTACCTGTACATAAGCAGCTAATGCTTTTTTTCCCTAGACACATGTAGGATCAAAGTATGGTGGGAATAGCGCTCAGCACAAGTTCTGGTTCTGCTCTTGTAGACAGATTAACCCTTGAAGGCCTCAAGTCCACTAGATCATGTGTGAGGTCTGAGAAACTGTATTTTACAGGGTAAAAAGGTTTGTTCTTGCTTCTGCTACCTTCTGGCTCTGTGGTTACAAGCAACTAACTTTCCCTGAAATGAGGTTATGTTAGAACCAACATGTAACGCATTTAATACAGTACCAAACAGTAGACATTCAATATGTCATCATCTTTATTTTCCCCGGCATCAAAGTAATGTGAGATGATTCATTTGTTTACCATCGTTAGCACACAGCTTCATTAGTGACTTCCAGTCTGTCTAAATGTCAACTTTCAGAGAGTGGACGGCCAGTTAGTAGATGTTTCCGTAACACTACTTTTCAGTCATACTTTTTAATTAACTTATAATATACAGACAGTTTAAGAAATAATGCAGAGAGCTGAGAGTGTAGGTTGGTGGTAAAGTGCTTGCTTACAACACTCTAAGCCTCAGATTCAGTCTTCAGCATCACAAAAGATAAAACAAAATAGAATAAAAAATAAAATTAAAGAGAAAGAAATAAAACAGAGAGATCCAGAGTACCCCTTACTCAGTGCTTTTCTAACGTTAACATCTGGAAAGACTAGAATACATTCTGACCAGTGTGTTGAAATTGACACCGTCAGGATGCAAAACATTTCCATTGCCACCAGGATCCCTGTAGCCTCACTCATTTCCCTTCTGCTCCCTCTTCTCCTTCAACCCTGACAACCGTTTTTCCATTTCTGCCATCTGTTTTCCTTTTCTGCAGTTGTGTCATTTCAAGAATGTTATATAAAAGAAATCATTCAGTATGTAACCTTTTGGGACTGGCATTTTTTCCGCTCAGCATAATTCCCTAGAGAGCCATTAAACAAAAATGCATATGGAAATTGACATGTTTTATTTTGGCAACAGAATTGTTGTTCCGTAAGAGCTCAGTGCAGAGCCTCGTGCATAGTAAATGCTAACTGCTCAGGGACTCTGACCTGTGGCCTTCCCAGTCCTCTTACTCTGACCTTCCCCCTCTTCTTCCTGTTCCTCTTTTCTTTTCCACTTCCCGTCGCTAACTGCTGAGGGCTAGTCGTTCGAGTTAGGAATACTAAAATGAATTAAATGATAATGTGTGCGAACTGTCTTTGTACATTGCAGGCTCTGTTGGACTTTTCTCCAGGAAATTGCCAGTCAATGTGGGCTGCCTCATAAGAAGGCTGCTCCGCTGCTTGTGTGTGTACTGATAGGAATAAAGCGGTCATGTGAGCAGGCTTTCTCTCCACTGTGTACATGAGGTCTGCCCTCCAGTTTGCTGCTGCAGTGGGAGCTGCCGACTTACAAAGCCCCTAACACTTTAATTCCAGGCAGCAAAGTCCTTGGAACAAAACGCGAGTTTCAGTTCTTTATAAAAGCTTTTGCTCTGAAATAGAGCCCCTGGATCCTACTTGCCACAAGTTAAGCCCAGTGAGCTCACTTATTTAAAAAAAAAAAAAAAGCATCAAGAAATGGCCAAGTATTGTTAGAACTCTGCAGTTCTCATTTCTCTGTCCCAGGTCAAAAATCCCCAGGCAGACCCTGCAGAGCCCCTCAGGAGGGAACCCAGCTTTGGGGTACTCAGCAATTCGCTTTGTTCCTCTAACTTGGCTGCTGAAGTTCAAAGCCCTGACCTTTACGTGGAGTTGAACTCCTCCACAGATGGAATTTCTCCTGATTCAGAGCTCTGCTGAGGGAGGACTAAGTTAGCCAAAGCTTTGGAGCTGAAGTCAGCATGGCGTAGGCCATGCTGTGTAACAAATAAAGTCCAGGTCTCAGTGGCAATGCACACTTACTCATTTATTTCATATCTAGTGAGGATGGGGCATCTCTCATCCAACTTACAACCATGGACTGTGTACTGGCCTGTAAGGAAACCTCTTCAAGAGAACAGGAGACTGCAGGATTACACAGCCCATTTTTTTATTGTGAAATAGGAACATTTTATATACATATCATGATCACACTCAACATTGACAGTTTGTACCAGTATATGACATAACTTTACTCTCCTTTTTTCCCATTTCCCTACCTTTCCTACAACCCCTCACTGCCTATATAAATACATAAGCTTTGATTCCATTTTTTTACCATCGTAATTTTTTCTTTCCCCTCATTACTTACAGTCCATTTTTATGAGGCGTGACCATATAATCCAATATACTGACAGTCAAAATTTTCACTTGCTGATATGCTGTAAGAAATCCATATATTGTCTTTATATTCTGCAACATGTCTTGGATGGTTATATTTAAGAGCAATCCTGGAACAGCTATCATTATTTCTGCATGTATTCTATTGGTCTCAGTCTAACATGCAAAGACATAATGTGTGCCATATTATTGAGGGGTAAGAATATATTTTAGTGAACAGTAATAATTTTTTGACACACTAGTCCTGTGTGGGAATGTCATTAATTTTTAAATAGAAAAAATACAATAACTTTGACTACCAAAACTCTGTAGAGCAGGTAAAATGATATAAATATGATATTTGTATTGACTAAATCATCTCATGTAATGACACATTGTAATAGGCTGAATAATAGCATTCCAGAGAAGTCACATTCTAGACCCAAGGAACCTGTTACCTTGCGTGACAAAGTCACTGTGCAGATGTGATGAAGTCAAGCATGTGGTGATGCAGAGGTCATCCCACATTATCTAAGAGATCTTTAAATGTCTTTGTAAGAGGGAACCACAGGCAGAACTTGACAGCATAAAAAGAAAAGGTCATGATGATAGAGGCCATGACTGGAGTGATCATCTTTTAAGATGGAGAAAGGGGCTACAGTCCAGGCAAATTAGCTGGTCTTTCCCCTTACAGACTTCAGAAGGAGGCTGCTCGGTTGATAGCATAGTTTTTAGCTCAGCTGAAAGGATTTCAGATTTCTGGCTCCAGGGCCATAAAAGAATACTGTATGTTTCTGTCAACCACTGAGTATGAATAGCTCCCCAGAGCAGCAAGAGGCAACTCAACACAAGAACCTACTGAAGTTAAGCTGGTAACTTCAGATTCCTGTTTCTTGTGTAGTTACCCATATTATTATTATCACTTTTTAATGTTAGAAAGGGAAGTCCAAAGAACTTGGTGTGACTTACCCAGGATCCCTCAGCAAGTTGGTAGCTGGGTCAGGATCTGCACCCAGGCCGACTGGCTCCTCAGTACAGGTCCCTAAGCACTCTGGGCGCTGTCTGTCTCAGCACCACCTGTGTTCTGAGCTTCCTTCCGCCATATCTGGCGGCCATTGGTGCTCCATCAGTCTCTGTGAAATTCCTCTCCTGGAGCCTGCCTCCTGCTCCCGCCCGACTTCAGTCTTCCCTCCTCTCATGGGCTCAATGGCTCCTTGAAACCCCTGTTTTTCTATCTTCTACTTTTAGAAAATGTGTGGAAGGTTCTAGAACTTCCATAGGAAATTTCTCAAGTGAAATTAGAATTGAGATGAAGTTTTTGATTTTTTTTTCATATTGAAGTTTGTAGAAAGATGTTACTCAAAGGGAATACTATTTCCAAATCTTCTTCTTGTTTTTCTTTAATGTCTAATTCTCTTTCTCATATTGTAGGGAGGAGAATGTTCTTAAAGGAAAGAAAATAGAGTCATCAATAGATGCTATGCTAGAAATGTCTTAGGTTTCTTTTGCACCTAGAAATTTGGCCTAAAAATTAGGCTTGTTACTTTAAATCTCATTAGAATGGAACTATCATATAACTTTACTATACCACTCCCTGGTATATATCTGTTATCATACTGTATGAATGTCTGCATAATTCACAACACTAAAGATATGGAACTGACCTAGACGCTCATCATTGAATGCACTGATGAATAAAATGCAGTACCTATGAACAATGGAGATTAATACATTTATAAAGAGGAATGAAATTATGTCATATATTAATACACAACAGAAAGAGAAAGTTGAGGGGCATGCGTTTTTCATATTGCCATTCAGTGGTTCTATAGTTGACCACTGAATTAAGTACTCATACCTATCATGGCCCCTACATGGTGCTACTCAGATCCCTTCATAAAGATGAAGAACTTATTTTTCCAGCTTTGGGAGTACACTGCTTGATAGAGCTTAGTTCTCAGCCTTATCTAATAATTGCCTTTAGCAAAAGTTTATGACCTCTTCTTGGGAGGAAGCCTGTATCCAATTACTGGCTGAATGTGAGTACGAAGACTTGACCTCATCACAATTCAAGACAATGCTGAAATACAATCCCAGCTTCAGAGCTCCTTGTGGGGTTGCCTGAAGCCTGTATCGTGACTGCATTTCAGCCTTGCTTCACCCTCCATGTAGTACTGCTTCCTTCCCTTTGCCGATGAGTATTAATCTCCGGGGGACTCCATAACCCTAATATCATCTTGAAAGATAATTTCTCTCTTGGAATCTGGCTCCTAGGTCTGTTAATCATCTTTCTGTCACTATAACAAATACCTGAAATCACCAGTTTAGAAAAGGTTTGTTTTGGCTCATGGTTTTGGAGGGTCCAGTGCATGATCAGTTGAGCCTATTTCTTTGAGGCCTGAAGTGATGCAGTGTATCATGGAGGAAGCACATAGAAGGCAAAACCATTCATGTCACCATAAGTCAAGGAACCAAAGGGAAAATAGAACATACCCCAATAACCTAAAATCCTCTCATTTGGCCTGACCTCCAAAGGCTCCAGCACTTTTAATAGCAGCATTGTGGAAACCAGGCCTTTATCCCATCGGTCTGTGGCAATGGAAGGGGACACTGTAGACTCAAACTATAGTAACAGGAAACCAAGCTACAACAAAGATTGAAAAAATAAAAAAGAAGATTCCCTGACTAGTGAATACATGAGAGACTCACTTAATCCTTATTTTTTGAAATTAGGAAAGTCTCTAGGAGCTAGGAAACATTTTCTGTCTTGAAGTTTATTTTCTAGCGCAGAAGAAGTGGCACATATTGTACATATTCACCCATTCATGATTTTAAAGTGCTTTGTACAATGTGGCCCGTAGTTCAATCACATTTCTCTGGACCTCTGCAGTAATAGTTTATTTACAAGTGAAAGAAAATCCTGAAACAAAAACACCAGCCTGTATTCTGTTCTTAATGAACATGAAAGATTCACTCTGGAAAACTGGTATAAAAATGTCTCTCAGCCACTGGCAAATACAAGGTACTCCATGACATGCAGATTTTTTGGATCAGTCTCTAAAGGTAAAGCTAATCATATCAAGTGAAATGCAACCATATATAAGTACTATGTTAGAATTTATACTTTCACATCTCCACAGAAAATGAGGAATGTAAAGCATTCAGAGCTTTCCCCCTTTACTGTTACCTTTCTTTTCCTTTCTTCTCTCTCCCGGTAGTCCAATTCTCTATTTCCAGAGGACTCCCTTCTAGAAAAGCATTCAAGTTTATGACGTATGAAATATAATCAGCCCATTAAATTCTTAGGCAAGAAACCTTTTCCTTGAACTCTTCCCTCCACCCCTGAGGTATAAGCCCTGAACCCACATCTTCTTGGGCTTTACGTGGCCTGTGTACTTTACTGTTAGAATGTGGCTTGTGTAACTCATGCTTCTTGCTTTACTTAGAGTTTTGGATATTTTAAGGGATTTTTTTTCCTCTTTGAGACCCTTTCTTTGTTCTTCATGTGTTGAAAAGCGCCTTACTGGTGAATGAAAGCAGCCGTTCTTTTTCTGCACACCAGGACGTCAGCTTTCAAAGCCCCTTTTCACTGGGCCTTCAAGTCTTCTGCAGTCAGGATGAGCTGGAGTGTAGACAGCCTAAGCTTTCGCTATGTTCTTAAGGATCTCGTTCAGTCTGGATGGCTTGTTTTCTTAACTTCTTCTCCATGAAAGCATATACTGTGATGGCAATAACGCTGGCTACTGCTTCTCGTTGTGCAGCCTACCTCGGCTGAGCTCTGGTGGTATAGAGAGCAATTTGTGCAGAATGGGTGCCAGGGAGGGAGAGGGGCATAGCATTCACTGTTGGAGCTTTGTTTTAGTTTTCAGTATACCACTTTTAATTGTCCTGTGGTTTTTCCTAATAGGCAGTTTTATGATTCTCCGACACCATCAGGTCCAGCAGTTCAATTCTGACATGACCCAGAGTTAGCATAGACCACATGGGCCAAGAGCTCAGTTCCACAAAACTCCTTCACTTCAAATGCCAGGTGCATCTGGGGCATCTGAGCTACTCATCCCCCAGCGCCTGCACACAATTGAGAATTTCCAAGCCCCTTGCTTTGATTCAGTGATTTTTATAGAATAATTCATAGACCACAGGAAAGAACTTCGTTCATGGCTATCATCTTGTTAGAAAGGACATAACTTGGGAACACCAGACAGAAGCAATGCATGGGTGAGGTGTGTGGGAAGCTGTCACTGGCCCCCGTTCAGTCACTGTCCTGGAAGCTCACCACAGTGTGTATGGAGGCTTCATTATGTGGACATGACTGATATCAGCCATTTGTGATTGAGCTTAACTGCTCCCCCGGCTTTAGCATGTAGCAGACAGCACACTTCAAACATGTTAGGAGCTTTGTGCCAAGAGCCTAGAAGAAAAAGGAAAATTGTTTTCAGTAGACCACGATTCCTGTCGATGAATGTGACATAAGATTCACTTTTAAGCACACATTCCACTGCCTATGGTTTCGCAGCATAGCTCCTGTCGCAGGGGTGCTCTTCACGTATCCCAGTAAAGAAGCCACGCTTGAAAATATCCACCTGGGTGTGAGAAGGGAGACAGAGCGCTCATGCTGCTGAAGCGTTTGGGTTGGAATGACATGGTTGGGTTTTTTTTTTTTTTTTTGAGGGGGGCAGTATTTCTGGTCAATAATTGTCCTATATTAAAAGGTGACCTCTGCTTGTAGAAACACCGTGCAGGGCTGAGTTTCAGTCATTGTCAAGTGGCAGTGACAATGGTGACGACGGTTCAAGAAGAATCTGTTCTTCCGTTTTAGACCATGTGCCATTTAATCCAACCGCCCACACAAATGCTTTCTCTACTACATCTGCTCTTTAATTTCTAATTTTCTTGTTCTCCACAACACGACTTCTTAATAATAATGTTATTTCTTTAAAATATAATATTAAAAGATTCCAACCAGCTCACCAATATGACCACTTGATCTCATATTATATTAGTAAAACCTTTCCTGTCATATTTAAAGTTCTTTTATTGCCAAAATTAGAGTGATGATAGGATAATTTTATTCTTAGAAAAGTGTGAAATTTCTTGTGGTCAGCTGGTGTTATATAAAAGCACTCCTCACTTCCCTACAAGGTGGGTGCTGTTTCTGTTCCATTGTGAAGAATAATACCTAATATTGCTGGCATGAAGATGTTTTTAATCATATAAAAGTACAGTGAAACGAAACATATCTACTTCTCTCTTATCTGGAACTTTTATTAGACCAGTTGCTGAAGATACTGATTCTTTAGTAAGCGAGTATCCTATTATCTTGTCTCCTTTGAAATTCATGTTTTCCTCCAGTCTAGAAGAAAATCCAATAAATCATTAACTTTGGTGAAAGATGATGTATTAAGAAGAGATAGGAAACCTTCTAAAGAAACTTATTTGTGAGAATGCTGGAGGAAAATACTATTTGGTTTCTTACCTGAGGCACTTACATGTCTTTTACCCCGTGTTTTGAGGTTTCTGAAAGAGGCTAAGTTACATCCTCCCATGACACGGAGCTCACTTGTTCAAAGCTGCACTTGGCAGTTAGAGCGAGAACAGCACACCCAGCTGACAACAGCAGAGTGCCGTCTCCGTGTCACGTAACACCGACCCCATGAGAAGGCAACAGACGCTGTGCTAACTCCTATGTAGATGCTCAATGAAAACTCACCGGACTGAGAAAAGTGGTAGCTTTTTGGAAAACTATAATATCATTTTCTTTTTAATTGAGGTAAATTATTGGAACAAAAGAACACAAGTAATCTGATCTTCAGTATAAAAGAATCTCATTTTAATGCAGAATCTTATATAAAATATAGTTTTCTTGCAAAGACTCATATAAAATGTAGCATTGGCAAATAACCCAGAATTCTCTAATGGCTTCTACAACCTTCATGTAAATTGGAATCCAGGACAGAATTTTATTTTATTTATTTATTTATTTTTTGAGACAGGGTCTTGCTTTGTAGTTCAGGCTGGCCCTGAGCTCAGCCTTGAACTCAGCAATCCTCCTGCCTCTGCCTCCCAAGTGCTGGGATTACAGGTGTCAGCCACCATGCCTGGCATTGTGATATATGGTTCCTGGGGATCAAACCCGGGACCTTGGGCCCTTGCACTTGCAAGATAGGCACCAGAACCAGCTAAAGCCCTGGCCCCCAGGACAGAATCTATTGAACGCCTTTGATGTGCCCAACTCTGTGAACTTCAGCTACCTTCTTTTTACTATGTCAGTCTTTTATTCTGTCAGGTAGGCAAAATCGTCACCATTTCTTTAGCAATGCCCTTAAAGCACATTCTAGTGTAAACTAATTTAGTTATTTGCCATGCTGTTTTCTTCCTTTCTTTCTTGACCCAGGAAAAGGAACAAGGATTCCTCGGTTCCTTATCCCTGTCAGTTTTGTTTCAAAGGTATTTACAGAGCAACAGCAACAAAAGAGGAGGAGGAGGGAGAGAAAGAGGGAAAGACGACATTAATAAATGTGTCGTATATTTCCATGTTGAGTGGCGAAGAAGTTCAGCAGTTGTCTTAAAGTTTAAATTTACCTTAGAAAAGCTGTTATGGAACCTTCCATAAACAGGAGTTGGAAAAGTAGGTGTTTCAAGGAGCCATCGAGGCTGTACGAGGAGAGAAGACTGAAGTCAGGGGGAGCAGGAGGGAGAGACTGCGGGAAGCAGGATTTCACAGAGCGCATGGAGCGGCCAGTGCTGGGGCGGCCAGTGGCTGCCAGACGTGGCAGGAGGGGACGCTGGACACAGGCGGTGCCCAGAGTGTCGGGCATGTGTTGTGAGGAGCAGGCTGCCCGGGCGTGGATCCTCATCCTGCCACCGACCAGCCGGGGGACCTGGACGTGCCACTTAGTCTTGGGTGTGTGTGTATGGTAACTTTATAGAAACATGTTGGTTCACGTTAAATGTCCCGAAAAACCCAGACTACATACAAACAGCTCAAGAAATAGCTCCAAAGAAGAACTTTACCTTACCTTGAAGCCCTGCCACTGGATTTCAAGTCCTGTAAATGTTTTTCCTTAAATCCGGGACTCCTTGGGGAGAAGAAAGAACTCCAACTTCCCAGCACACATTGAGGTCCTTTCCCTGTTTAAGACACTGCCATGCTCTGGAAGTGAGACACGTTGAGTATTTTCACCCAGCTTAACACTTTCCACACTGGCCTTCGCGATTTTGATGCTAAGGCCTTTTAAAACATTTGATAAAATGTGTACTTAGGAAATTACTGTAACAATACTTAGGTGATATTCTAATTCTAGTAAAAGCATTTTAAAATAGGAAAACATTTAAACTTCATTTATAATAGTGGCACAATTATAAAAAGTCTTGGGATAAATTCAACAATCATAGTAAGGTTATAAGTAAAGATAAGGATACTGCTTTAGTAGGGCTAGCAGATAATTTTCTCAAATAATTTTATAATGTCATTATTTAATAAACTTTCCCCTTTGCCCTGAATTGAAAAATTAATCAATTATACGTTAATGATGTCTGTCATCACTTCTAGTTAACATTATATGGAAATTATCAGCTAGTGAAATAAAGGAATAATTTTTTAAAGGTACGGGTGTGAGAATGGAACAAATAAAACTGTCATTATTCACAGAAAACCACAAATAAATTTCAGTTAAACTCAGGGTGAATAAGTTTGATAAAGTTGCTGTCTATATTATCATTGCAAATAGGTTTTATTTCTTTATAGCATAAGCAGCAATAAGAAATGAAACGTTTTCAAAGCTATCCTTTATAACAGTATCAAAAAACAGACATGGACATATAATGAACTTAAATTAGCTAAGACCAATTAGAGACAGAATGAAGCTGATGAGCCCCTAGCCATCCAGTGTTAAGTAGCTGCATAACAGTGAAACTAGACTGAGTATAGAGAATCCAAACAAATTGAAAGATAGAGACAGTCTCTAGTCTAAAAATACATACATCGAATAGAATCCAGAAAGAGGCAGGCATATGTCCAGCACCATGACTGATGACAAAGCCAACCCCAGTCAAGTGAGGAAGGCAGTCTTTCTAGTAAATGAGACCGAGTGACCAGATATCTGTGCGGTGAAGAACAGACTTGAATCCTATTGCAGAATTTACAAAATCAGTTCTAAATTAATTGCAGAAATGCATGTGGAATATCAAGCACTAAGCATCAAGAGGAAATGGTGACACACTGTCTACATCACCTTGGTGGGAGCAAAGCTTTTGTCAAGAAGACCCACTTGAGGGCCGGGGATATAGCTCAGTGGTTCTGGCGCCCGTCTTGCAAGCACAAGGACCCGGGTTCAATCCCCGGTAACCACATAACAATACTGGGCATGAAGACTCACTCCCAGCAGCAATCAGTACCACATACCACAGTGCCGGGCGTGGTGGCTCACGCTTGTAATCCCAGCACTTGGGAGGCAGAGGCAGGAGGATTGCTGTGATGTGAGTTTGAGGCTGAGCTCAGGGCCAGCCTGAACCACAAAGTGAGACCCTGTCTCAAAAAAACCTTAAAAAAAAGAAAAGAAGACCAACTTGAGAAACTACCAAACCTAAAAGAAAAACTGTAAATTGGGCTATTTAAGTGGATAAAATAGAAAGCTCCAGAATGGGAACAAAATTTTAAAGAATTTTCTTGGTACCAGGGATCGTACTCACGACACTGTGGTTGCCAGGCAGACACAGCACCTGATCTGTATCCCTGAACCTAATATTTTTTAGCAAATATTTCTATATACTCAAAAAAGGACTGACTTCTAGGCTATATTTAGAATTCAAGTATATATCAAAGAAAAGACAATTAAGTATAAATTAGACAAAAGACCTGAACTTCCAAATAATGTCATACCATAAAAATAGCATTATTAATGGTCAGGCACATGACATTATGAATATTAAAAGATGTCTCAACACTTCAGAAACATAGCAACTTGACCAAATTCTTAAACTAAGTTAAAGTTATCATAGTTTTTATGGTAGAACTGAACCTTTTATACATTACTGGTAGGGAACGTGAATTAGAAAACTGGTACAGTTGGCTGAAAAATGAATACAGGCATACCCAGCGGCCTGCAACCCCCACCTTGTATTTTAGATGTGATGATTCTATGAACAGTTCATTTTAAAAATGTAGAAATTTCACCTTGCACACTTACCATTTCTCTACTCCCTGTGTGTACTATAACTCGATCAGAAATTCACATTAAAACTATTGGCAGCAATACGAGGATGCAGACTACAATATTTTAGCTGAATAAATGCATGGAATCTGAGGCAGTGACCTGTCTTCTAAAGGGCTTGAAGTGCCTGGGGTGTCTAGAAAGGTGGGTGTAATAACACAAGTGAAGGTCCTGACATTTTAAAGTAATTTGTGTTCTCCTGAGGATAAACACGATTAGTAACCCTGGGTGACAGCTGCTTCTATTTTTTTCTTCCTGATGTGAATCTTTCTTTTGTACCCTCCATCAATGAACTCCCCAATTAATTCTCATCCTCCGACAGTGGCTGCTGCTTTGTGGAAGTTCAGTGACAAAGCTGAGAAACCAAAGTGGTTTATTTGTATCTAGTATTAAAATTATGTCTTGAAGATAACCCTCACATTAAGTAAAAGTAACTTGGCCACTTTGCTTTCTTAAAATGTATTCCTGTTTTTAAGGTGGAGAGGATTCTGGAAAAAAAAGATGTGGTACAAAATAGAATACAGATACCATTTAGCAATTATTTCTTGGCTTACTACTTTGAAAGTCATCGGCTAAAGGTTGTTAAATTGGGCATGAGATGTTTTATTACTGTGAAACAGATGAAATGCTCAGTACTGTGGGACAGCAATGGCGTGCAGTGGAAACGATCAGGGTGGATAGAAATAGTTTCAACAGAAGAGTGAAGCAGTTAGTATGAGATTGGCAGAATTTTCTGAATAAAATGGTAATAGCAAGAACAGCAACAAAGGTTCATAACATTTTATAATGTTACACCTTGGGTTTGGGCCAACCCTCATACATTTCCGGTTGAAATGTTACTTGCCACAGCCTATTTGGAAAGTAGTTTTGGCAAGACATGTTAAAAGGGAATCATCCTTTGACTAAATAAAACAATTTTAGGGAGTCAGTAGTACAGAAATTTCAAAGCAAAAAATGATGTAAGCATAAAAAAGCAACAACCTTTCTGCAGAATGATTGAGTAAATCATGAGATGGCTGGCCAAAAGCTGGTGCATGGCCACTAATAAGAATGTCTTGAAAGTGATACTATTATGTGACTTTATTGAGAAGTCATTGTGTGCTGGGAACCATTATTTGTATAAAGTCATTCAACTCTGTAGCAATAATATCTTAGACAATGAATTTTCATTTCTTTTTTATGGATGATGAAATCAAAGTTGAAGTGGATCACATGTTTTATCTCTTCACAGAGCTGGTATTTGTGAAGTCTGAGTTTGAGCTAAGTCGTCTTACTCTAGGTTACACTCTTAACTTCCGTGTAGCTATTCTGCTTTCCTGAATTAATTAAGGAATGATTTCTCATACATATTTTAACTGAATAAGCAAATAATGGAAATGTTGTTATTCTATTTAAAGAAGAAAAACAAAAGCCATGTGGAAGGATACTCCCCAGCTGGAAGCACCAATTACATCAGGATTGATCAAGGAAGGGGGATGTTATTAATTTTTAAATTTTTGCCTCTTTATTGTTTGAAGCACTAGAAAGCATTGGAATACTTTTTCATTTAATAAAATGAAGAAAAGTTAACAAAACCCAGCCTCTGCTCCTAGGTCCATTATGTTTTCTTGAGAATGAAAGGAATGGAGGCTTCATTTAACAGACAAGAAATTAGGGAAACTTTTCCTCTGGTTTCTTACGAGGGTTCCAACGCCCAGTGCTGCTTCACTGTGATCTTCCTTCATTGCACTCTCGTTCATTTTCCAAAGTATTTATCTAGATTAGCTTGCAGTGGGTTCCAGTCACCACTCATCTCCTGTCCGTCAGTTTAGTCCTTTCTCCCTTTTCCACTCCAATAACCAGTGCTAGGGCCACAAAGCAGTCTTTAGTTTCCGTTTTCAGCCTGCTCTGGGTGACTTCGGCTTACTAAACTCCAGGCGTGGTTGCCGAGTTCGTTTTTCAGACAACGATCTCCAAACCTCCATTGCGGCTGCTCCCCCTCGGTGGTCGGGACTTACCTGCCCAGAATGATGGCGAGAGGGATTTGTCACCGGCCCATCTGTTGCAGAGGAAAGCATTTCACTTGAACAGGGCCACTGTGTCCTATGCCTAGAACCTGTACAAAGATTATGTAAATAAAAATAGCCCGCAGATTTAGAAGGATTTGATATTATATAGGCTAATGTGTAAACCTTAATAGGATACAGAGGAATCATGTGACACTTTAGCACTGTAGAGATATGAAACTTTTCTCTTTAGACATAAAAGCAAACCAGCTTTTATATGAAACTGTTATACGCAATTTGTATTTGGATACCTTGAAAATTTTACTTCAGTCAACAACTTGAAGCAATACTTTGATGCTTTTTTTTTTTTCAGGTTCCATTCGATATGTCACTGCCTTCTATATTTAATCTCGAGAGACTTTTTGATGTTGCTAATGGTTGTATTGTAGCTGGAGGAAGCCTTTTCAACTGGATGGTGTCGATTATCCCCTGAATGTCCTCTCTTTGGCAACCTTACAAAGGTTTGTTACTGTTTTTCTTAGTTTAAAATAAATTTCTGGAACTATGCTCTTATAATTACCAATATGAAATTAATTTCTTATAGAAGGTAAATTTCTTTAAGAATTATAAGTTCAAGCATTGTTTTAAATTGCATTTGAATTAAATAGAATGTTATTGCTTCTTAAAACTGTATTACCAAGTTATTCATAGAAAGTTAGGTTTGTGTAGTGTGACTCTTCCACTCTTAGTTTATATTAGGTGGTCTTTAGAAACATTTAGACAACAAGGATAGATTAAACGGATTGTTTTCAACTGGGAACAATTTTCCCTTAGACGACAGTTGACAGTGTCTGGAGACATTTTGAGTTGTTCTAACCGGAAGGCGTGTGTTAGTGGCATTTAGAGGACAGAAGCCATGAGTACTGCCTGACCTCCTAGGCAGTACAAGACAGCCCGCTCTGCACCCGGAACTTGGCCAGCCCAACACGTCAGATATGCCAGTTTTGAGAAACTGTGGATGAAACCTTAACATGTGGTAAATTCAGCTTTGCAAGCTTATATGTTTGTCTTGTGATATAATCTGTACCAAATTAGACCTTCTATATTTTCTATTTCTGGGAGGTAACATTGCACAGAATTTAACTGCATGAGCTTTGGAATTATACAGACCTGGACTTGGGTAGCAGCTTCACCACTTGCTAGCTTTTCTACTTTCAAGAGCTAAACTATTAAGCTTTGGTTGGACATAATATCTGTCTTATAGCAGTACTGTGTGTATTAAATTAAGTGAATCCATATGATAAAGTCCTTAGCACATGCCTAATGTAGCAGTACTGCTAGGAGGAGCACTTCCCTGCCCAGCTAGGAGACAGCCATGTATTTCTGACTCTTGTTGTCAAGCGCTGACAGTGCCACACATGAATGTTTCCCAGGCGTTTGGCTATGAAAAGATGCAATAACAAATACATGTAATGAATGTGTTTTTCCAAAGCTTAGTTATTTAATGCATCACCCTTTTCTCTCAGATTATGCATTTCTTACTTCCTAATGGTGTAAAAGGCCGTTCTTTTACCAAAATTATAATAGTAACTGGCTACTCACATTTTAAAATAGCCTCCAATGATGATAATAATAGATATTTTATGTTGGTCCCTAATTCTTAATGATTTAGACATCTGTAAAGTTTCAAAGTCTCAGAAAAAACCAAACCTAGAATTGACCCATAATACTATGTAGAGGAAATGAACCTTTGGCAAGGTATTAAAAGATAAGGAAGTTTTTATGGGTTGAAAATTTGCTATAAAAATTTGCCAGAGGGAAGAATACTCTAGGAGAACAAAAGCATAAAAATGGAAACTCAACAAGTTGTATGTGTCAAGGACTTGCCTTCTGTACATGTGCAATGTATGCCTTGTATCACAAAGGGAGAGAAGTTCTAAGGGTGAACAAGAGATAAGACTTTGAGCCAAGTCTGTAGATGGCAGGGTACAGTTGCCTGGTCCCTGACATGAGTATACATGCAGTAGGCTTTCGATGAATGAAAGATGCATGACCCCATGGAATGAATGATGACCGAGTCTCTAGGGGAGAGACAGGATGAGAAGGAAATGAAAAGCAATAAGGCTTGTAGGAAAAACAAGAGAGCCTATAATATGTTGAATGCAAAAAAGAAAAGAAAATCAACAAAACATTTCCTGGTTAAGTAGAAATATGAAATAAAGTTTAATTCAAACAGAAATGCCATTGAGATGGTGATGATTCATGTGGTAAAGGCTTCCAGGTCCTTTGATCTGGAACCAGACTTGTAAATATACTACTGAAAGAGTGAACTCTTTGATGCCTTGTGTTTCTCAATAGAAGCTCAATTTATTATGCAAAATTCAGCCATTATGGACAAATAAGGTGCAGCGTACTACATATACATTTAAATGGTGTAAAACTCTAACAACCAGCAATCAGAACCATTCATTTCATCCTAATGTTACTTTCCCAAGAAGGTGTATATCCATCATCCATTAGTCTTCACTGTCAAGTTGAATGTTTTTCGTTTTTCCTTATTTTAAATATGACTATGTGTGAACTGTTTTATGGAGCCCTACAGTGATAGCGGACATACAGCAGAGGTCGATAGTCTTTCTCTTTGCTGTATGAGTGGAGGGGAAGTATGAATGGATGGGTGGATGTGACCTAGGCAAGATTTCATTTTGGAGCCTTAGAAAAGAGGGAAGCAAAAAACTGTCGACACCTCCAGCATCCTTACATTGCTAGAATTGCCCATCCCTTCCAGGGCATCTTGCATGTAAAGCACTGCATGAGTAAATACTTTATATGCATCATCTCCCTGTATGCACAAGAATTATGACCATCAGCCACACTGTATTACTGACTCCTTGTTACACAGTGAGAAACAAGTGTAAGGCAGTTGTATAATCTCCCCAGTGATCATTTCAATCCTGATTGAGCGACCTGAGCTCTGCCTTGCTAGACTGGCTTCCCTGCCTTTACATCCATTGTATGGGTCTGAGAAATTTGTGAATCGAGTGAGAGAGTGAGACATAGCAGAGCCTCAAGCTAAAACTGGAGCATCTGTGATTCTCTTTTTAAATGACTTGCACCCCGAGTGGGTGTCCTCAGAAACATAGTGGTGGGGGCGATGTTATCTCTGCCAGGATAATGATTTCCTCTGGGGAGCCAGGCCTCTTCCCAATCGTGCGGATGATATATAGTTTCAGTACATTTTTAATTTTGTCTCCACTTTTAGATATTTACAGATGCTGTTATTTTGCATGTTGTGTTTTCTGAGAGAAACACTTTCTAAAACTGCACCAGACTCTGCAGCCAGTTTCCCCATTTCAAGCCATCCTAGCAATTTTCCAGCCTTTCTAAAATAGAAGCAACACTTGCCATTTAAAGCTGGAGCTTTCCTTGCAATGCACTGAGGAAATGATGATGAACTGGGCTAAAGTAAAAACAGGAAATTCAGCATCCACCGGGATGAAAGATGTGTTTATTCCCAGAAATGTCTTTTAGGTTTTTTTCTAAAGATCACATTATACATCTCCAGCTTCCTTTTAAAAACACAACGCACAGCATGTGTATGCAGATGTTTTATAGAACACACCTGTCTGTGATGTTTTCTACTGGTTTAAGTTACAACAGAGACTGACGGGAGGCAATTTGAAAATGGGAGAAGACAGGAGAGGTAAAAGGAACCTGAGCCCACAGCTGAGTGAACAGTAATAAAACCTATGTGCTTCCCATGTCTTGCTCCTGCTCATTCTCCAAGAGTTTGCTTTAGAAATTGACCACCTGCCAGCTTTCTTTAGGCGTGAATGCAGTGATTTTTGTTCGCTTCACATGGGGGCCTTTTGTACATTTCTCAGCCCAGTTAACTTGTTTTACTTCACTGAATTGCCGGGGAATAGTACATTTCTTGGGAGTACTAGGAGCATGGCTTCTGCCTCTGGTTTGCACTGTTCTTACTTCCTTCTTTTTGGATATTGAGTTGATCCTTGGTCATCAAGGATGTCTGCCTCCTTAGACTCCTAGAGCACTTCAAGATGACCTATCAGCTGGCTCCTGGGCTGTCCTTTGACAGGTAGTCACACTGTTATATTTTCAAAGCACGACCTTCTAACCATAGCTTCGGAGTCATAAGTGTACAAGTCTGTCCCACATTCCTTTGAATTTTGAGACTTGATAAATTGTTTCTCCTCATTTGTCTTGGCACTTAAAGCATTAATAACCCC
Source organism: Petromus typicus (assembly GCA_004026965.1). Classification (NCBI taxonomy): domain Eukaryota; kingdom Metazoa; phylum Chordata; class Mammalia; order Rodentia; family Petromuridae; genus Petromus; species Petromus typicus. The sequence continues at coordinate 73,203 of PVIR01002632.1, forward strand.
AAAAATTTAAGCTAAATACATATAATGTCATTAACAATGTTTTTAAATCATAATAGAAATATATAGTGTGTATATAGATAGAATTTCTTTATTAATATTATCTCGGTGTGTATAATCCTCACTGTGAGTCAAAAAAGAAAGTTGTGGTCTCAGAAATCTTCCGTGTGGCTACTTTTTTCTATTTTCTCAGATTTAAAATGTTTGTGATATGTCATACCAAAAACCTTCCGCTGATTTGCCAAAAGATATTTGGCCAAATATGTTCTCTGATACATTGATTATAATACAAAATAATGAAGGCTTACCCAATATCCACCAGATGGAAAATGGGTAAGTAAATAAGATTTGCTAAATATCCATCAGGTGGAAATGGATAAGTAGTCATGCAGGAGAAGTAATACATGAATAAATAATAGAACACTATACAGCATTCTTAAATTAAAGGGACATATAACAATCTGAATTCACTTCAAAAACAAATTGAGTAAAAGAAAAAGTATTACCACAAAAGGACATGTAGGAAGCAGGCAAATTGAAATTTAAAAGCAGGCAAATTGACATAACATGAATATATATGCAGATGTATTATATTAAAAATATTTTTTAAATGCAAGTTAATCATGCAAACCAAAATCTAGCTGTGGTAACTCTTCAATGAAGGAGAAGTGAGCTCTAAAAAGAGTGCCTTAGAGGTTTAATTTGTGCTTATAAGATTTTCTTTCATTATGTGATGTATATTATGTTGATCTCTACTGTTTCATATACATGATATGTTTTATACATTTTTTAAAAAATCACTTACCTTCGATTCTGGGAAGATGGTGGAATGGTAAAAGCTGGAGACCACTACCTCCCTATAAATTGTTCTTAAGCCAAAAAATAGCAGTTTGGTAGAAAAAAAGAAAAGAAAGACCACAGAGAAATCTAGAACAAAGAGATCAGAAGCAAATATTGATTAAGGCCAAAGAAAGACCGACTAGGAAGCTGTCCCTTCTACCCTCTCCCCAGAGGGGAAGGGGTGGCCCACCCTGCCGGGACCACTGCACCAGCAGGCTTGGTACAGTTATTGTTTCATCTATCAGTAAACTACTCTTAAATATGTGCTATGATCTGGTCTCATTATATGAATATAACTGAGTAGTTCACATCTGGTTCCATTAATTTGAGTTTTAATGACAACTAAAAATCATTTGGAAACTAATGTTAAACCATATACATATGCCCAATTTTAGAAAAGTCAATCTGTGAAAGTATTAATTTTTAATATAAGATAGTAGAGCCTTAATAAATGTTTAATTAAATTGAGGCAGATTTCCCTGTGCAATTCCTATCAATTTTAAGTTTCCTCATTATACTTTAAATTATTTGATTTGCCAAAATTAGATATATGCAGAACTTTTCACAAGATTGCCTGTTATGTGAAATGAGGCTTACGTGAAAAATCCATCTACCATCTATAATTTCAATTTTTTAAAAATAATTTCAATGTTTTAAAAATACATTACATTTCTCTTTCGCTTTTCTTTCCACTTCAATAGAGAGCCTTGTGTGTTGCAATTTTGACATGAAAATTTCCATGGCAACAGGGGTTTTTTTGTTAGTTGTAAACATGGGCTTGATTAAGAAGAAGTCTTTAATGACAGTTTTTTCCATAATTAAATTCATTAGTTAAAAAGCTGGATGAAGAGGGAATTCTATTATAAGAAGTAAATGTGCAACTGCAACTTTGGAGACAATACAAAATTAATTGCAAATGACTTCTGCTTGCTCGGGTTTGATATTTAAGATAATATTTATGCATTTTGTAACCAACAGCTTAGAACACAACTGATCTAAAACCGGGTTCTGTACAACCTTGAACCCTCCTTTAAATTGTCCAGTGTGAAAAGTCAGTAGATTTCTAAGTAATTCAGAGATGTCAAGGCAGTTTCATAACTTTCCTAATTTAATTTTCTCCCACAAGAATTACATGGATTTCTTGGACTGCTTTCTCATCATTATAAAAGCAGTTCAGAACTAATGTAGAGAAATTGTGAAATACTGAAAGGTGAAAGTGGAAAATAGAAGTTTCCCAGAAGCCTGCCTCTTTGAAATAACCAATTCTAACAGTTAAATGTGTTTTCTATAACCTATGTAATTATCTTTCCCCAAAGCCAGGAACAAACAAACAATGTTCAAACCAATGTTCAAAGGCAGAGTTTGAGACAACTCTCCTATTCCCTAAGTGTAGCATGGACGGGCCTTTCAGAGCTTATTGGCTGGCTGCTTGGGATGAAATGCAATTAGAGTAATCAGGATGTAATTAGATCCAAAGGAATCATCCACAGTTCCTCTTCCTAGTAATAAAGTATACGGTAATGATCCATAGAAGGACAAAAAAAATTCAATCTTTATTTGTCCTTTGGAGACTGGTCCTTTAATATTTCTCATAAATACATTAGCTTCCTGACAAACTTAACTCATTCATTCAAGCATACATTTGTTTTTGATGGAGTTTTTTTTCACCTGATAGATTTGGCTATTACTCTGTGCCTTTGCTTCCTGGAAATACATACTTTCTCATCTATTTATGTAAAAATATGTATCAAATGGCCACTAATGCCAGGGGCTGTGCACAGAGAAGTGTCGTTTAGGTAGTCCCTGCTTTCAAGAGCTTATACCTGGTCCACCCAGCCCACTGCTCAATGAACACCCAAAGAAAATGTAGTCAGTATGTTGGAAAGACAGCTGTACCCCCACCTTCACTGTAGCATGTCACAGTAGCCAGAGACCATGAACAGGCCGATGGATAAAGAAAGGCTGAGGCCTGCATCAACAATGGAATACTATGCGACTTATAATAAAAAAAAAAGGAAACAAAGCTTATGTATATAGGGGGTGGGGGTGGCAGGCTGGGTAGGGAAATGGGAAAAAATGAGAATTAAGTTGTGTCATATGCTGGTACAAATTCTCATTGTGTGAGTGCAGCCATGATGTGTATATGTAATGTTCCAATAAAGATTTAAAAAAAAAAAAAAAAAACACTATCCATTGCCACAACATAGATGAAGCTGAAGGGTGCTGTGTTAAACAGAATGAACCAAACACAAGAAGAGAAATACTCAGTGATCTCAGGTATATATGGAACATACAGTTTTCTTAGGAGTAGATATTTGCAGTACCTACTGTTGGTGTTCTTTGTGTGGAGTTGGTTTACAGAGAAAGTGCGTCTTAACTTCTAATCCCCCTTCCTTCCCCTCACTCCCCCTCCATCTCTTGATCCTTTTTCTATTTGAGATCTGTCACCTTACTTCTTATCGTCTGACTTTTAGTTTGGCCTTTATTTATACTTTGAGTTTCTCATGTGAGAGAAACTATATGGTATTTAAGCTTGTGTGTCTAATTTATTTCTGGCAGGGTGGTATCTAAAATAATTGAACTTAAAAAAGGAATACAATGGTGGTGACTAGGAGCAGGGAAAAGGAGAGGTTGAGACGCACCGGTCAAAGCACAGAGATTTAAGTGAAATGGGAAGATTAACTTCAAGAGATCTGTTGTACAAAATCTGACTATTGTCAATCAATGTACAGGACTCTTGAAAATGGTTGACAAGATTTTTACTGTGCTCATTACAAAAAAACCTGTGAGATTATTGTGAATTAGCCCCATTTTGCAATTTCACAATAAACATATTTCCGAACATGAGCCATATATATATGTATGTATATATACATGAACATAAACCATATATATGTATATACATACATATATTTACATGTGTATACATATATACGTATATATAAACATATATACATACATACATATACACTTACATAATTTTCATTTGTTAGTATGAAACCTAATGACCCAGCCCTTCCTTTCCAGCGGCCTCCACATCTTTCCCTGGAGTCTGCCTTCCCCGCCTCCTCCCTGATTCTGTGGAGACAGACACACACACACGCTCCCGTCATGCTCCCTGTGTGTGTGTGTCCGTCTGCTCCCTGAGGTCAGAGAACAGAGAGGGCAGCTTTCAAGGGGATAAAGGAACTATGTTCTTATTTTATACAGAACATTAAATGTAGATTTCTGTCTAAGCGTGACCATTTTTAAAGCTTTTCACTGGTCCATTACATTTTCAGAATTTTAAAACAGGTTGGTGTATTTGTGGTACATATGTTTACATTGCAGTTTTTTCTATTTTTCACAACTTTTTGGGCCCTTTATCCTTTTTTTTTTACAGGCATGTTTATCTTTTTAATTTCTAAGGTCTCTCAGCATCAAGGACATAAACCCTCTTTAGGTATTTGTGAAATGTTTCAGTTCTCATTTGCGTCTGAACTTTGGTGTACAGCTCACTGGTTCTCATTTTTAAAATTGTGGGTGTCAGTCTGGACCATTTAGTTGTTTGCTGTGAAAGGGATTTAAAGCAACTTGGAAGTATATGTTCAATGCATGGATACAGTTAATTAAAACCAAGAAAAATAGAGCAAAGAAAATCAAGAAAAGAAAAGCAAGATGGAGCCAGCAGTTGAGTCAATTTTTATTTTTGAGAAAAGATGCGATGGCATTAAACACACATGCAGCTAAGTGCTCTCCGGTAGTACATATGAACAATGGGATACACTACGACAGGCTACAAGATCAGCAATGTTCTAAGCGGAAAGCAGACCACATACTTCATGACGCATGGGTCTGCCTAGGCCTGATACTAATTCCCAAAGTTTTTCCATAAGTTCTCATGAGAACAAACTGGAAATAAACTCTCTCTCTTCAACAACAGTAAAAGGCAACACATTTCAAAGTTCAAGGATTGCAGGCTAGTTATTTAAGGATTTATTTAATATTGTAAAACAATATCCATTTCTGATTAATTAGTTTAAAACAGTTAAGGCATACTGCAAGAGGGGGATGTCAAGGAAAAGGATACTTTTATTGATCTTATAAGCAGTTTCATTTTTGTATGAGGAGAAACACTTAAGGGTGTTTTTACTTAGAGTGGTTTCACTGGTTAAAAATACTTTTCAACCATGTTTGAGGTGGTGTGGAGAAAGACACCAAATAGCTATTAGCAAGACTTCAAAGGCAGCTGCTTTGAGCTGCTAAAAGTAGATTGGTTGATCGATCTTGACATTGCATTCAGAGGGAGCACAGTGTTCAACCAGGGCAGCCGCGATGCAGGTAACCGCAAGCATACGATTGTGCTTGAGATGCCAGAAGTGAAACTGAGAAGAAAGGGAAGTCATTCTGCAGGAGCTGAGAGTACGTGGAAAGACTATTCTGTGTGTAAATTTTCTGGGTTTCTGACTGAAGGAAAGCAAATAATTTTTTGACATGAAAGTCAATATTTTTAGCTGACTTGGCATTGTATTTTTACAGATAATAGATTCATAAATTTATAAGGCTCATCAAGTTATTCCATTCAGTTGTCTATCACAAGTTTAAATCCCCTATAAACTGTCCCCGTCAAGAAATAAGCAGCCAGTATTTGAATGGAGATTAGTGTGGTGGTTAAGAGAACCAGTTATGGCAGCAGAGGCCCTGCCTTCGGGTTCTGGGCTTTCTAGTTCCCCTCGGCGTGAACTAGGGTGAAGTCTTTAGTCTTCATATTTGAGTTTTCTTACCTGTGAGTTTGAGATGCATAAGGCACCCAGAGCAGTGTGTGGATGCTCCATAGCAGCATGATAACCTTTGACTGTTATCACACGTTCTTTCCAGGGAAGCTCAGCTAGGCCTAGAAAGAGCTATGTGTTTGGCTGGTTTCACTGGGTTATTTTTTGTTTTTTAGTATTGCCAAGAGTTCACTTTTGTTAACAGCAGAGCAGCATTTATAGAATTACCATCTGCCAATAACAACTTTCAACTCTAGACCAAAAACCAGTGCACAGAATTATAAATTCAGAATTAAAATGAGGGTTGAAGGCCCTTGGGGAATGACTAAATATAAAAAGCCATAATTTTGAAGTATCATGGCAAACTAGGTAAGCTCTACATCCAACAGGTTTTTCTCTGAAGTCAGCCCTCCTCATCTTGCAGAGTATAGTCCATGCTGTCTGGTGCTGTGAATGTGTCCTCAGAAATGCGTTGTTAAGCGACAGTGGAGTTGTATGAACGTCATCCTGCATGCTTACACAAACCCAGATGACATCATCTGTTTCTTACCGAGTGTACATAATTGTATACGCTGTACTTTTATTCCACGGTCATCATGGGACACATGTTTACCCCACATTATCACAAACACATTAGTGGCTTTCCATGCTAGGACCCAGTGATGGCTACCGTGCCACTTGCCATTTGGAGCTCATCCTCTCCCTCATAATCATAGGGCACCGCTGTCATGTGTGCTCTGTCATGGACCACACACCACCCCGTGGTGCATGACTGTACATAGGGACAAAGCTGACCTAGGAAGAGGGGAAGGACTGGATGGAGGTTTCAGAAGTCAGAGTGTGGGTCCCTCCAAGCAGCTGGAAATTACAAATGGAGGATGACCCCCAGAAGGAGACAATGTGGGGAGCCCCAGAGGCTCTGCATTAATTCTCCTCAGACTGTTAGCTGACAGAAACTCCACATGGGCATGGGCATGAGTGTGCTGAAATCCAGTGGAAAGCAGGGGCTGAAAGGCCAAAGGACAGAGACCTCAGTGGACACTTGGTGTCTGAAGGACACATTTTGGAATTCAGGTCAAGTGAAAGGAGCTTCCCAACTTCCTTCTACTCTTCACTGAAGCCCTCCGAAGGCACTGGTTTGGGAATGGGGGTCCTAGGAGCCAAGACCACAACTGAGGCCCTGGCAAAACAAAAGAATACCACTATGTCAAACCTCCACTAGACTGAGTTGATTTGTCAGTAGGTGAGCTGTGTGCTAGAATGAAACAGTCCCAGAAAACAGGTAACAGTGCTCCACAGCGTATGGTACAAAGTTTGAAGGTGCTGTATATACACATTTTAAAAATATGATCTGTAAACAAAGGAAAAATCAGCAGATCCTCAAAAGTCTCAGACGGTAGAATTAGAATGTGAAGACTTTCAAATAACTAGTATACACATGAAGTAACCTATTGGAAAAGATTGCTGTAACGGGTAAAGAGATGAGGAGTAGCAGGAGCGATATGGAAATGAAGAAAAAATCAAATGGAAGTCATGGAACTGAAAAATACATCTGAAATTAAAAATTCATTGAAGGAACTTAAAAGCAAATTAAACACCACAGGAAGAAAAAGCAGTATGCTTTGTAGACACATTAGTAGAAATTATCCAACTGAGTACAGGAAGAAAAATGATTTTTTAAAAATTGCAGTGATGAGAGCCCCTGTGACAATATCAGGTGTCCTATGAAATGTGAAATTGAAGTCTCAGGAAGGAGAGAGAAAGAATTTTTTTTTTTTAATGGCAAAACTCTTTCTAGATTTGATTGAAAACATTACTCTCAAATTTAGGAAATTCAATGAACTTCAAGTGGAATAACCTCTAAAAACCAAAGATAAGAAAATTACCGTAAGTCACCAGAACAAAAATACATATTACAAAGTACTAAGGAAATGTAGAGGAGGAAGAAAGACACCTCATCAGAAACTTTGGCTGTAAGAGAGTAGTATATAGTCTTCTTAAAAATGCCAAAAGAAAAGTAAATCTACCTAAATTGAAAAATATAGTGAATTTTTACATAAAAGTTATTACAGTAAAAAACTGCTATAAATCTTCCTCTATGTTCTCAAAACACTACGTCTTACTTTAAGCTTACTTATACTTACCTACTTACTCTTGGCAATGTGCCTTTTACTGTAATAAGTTTCTAAAATTTTAGATACCATATTTTTTGTTCATCCCTTGTACCATGAACTCTGTCGCTAATTACATTAAATGTAAATGTACTAAAGCTTCCAATTAAAAGCAGAGATTGTATGCATTTTAAATAAGGCATCAATGAATTAAGAAAGTAAAAGGATGGAGACAGACACTGCATAAACATTGCACATAGGAAAGCTACTGTGGTTATATTAACGTAAAGGTAGATTTTAAACATGGACCCTGCCCCAAATAAAGTGAAACATCTTTATAAAACACATCAATTCACTAAGCTGGTATGGTCCTAATTATGTTGGCATTTAATGATTGGTAATCCTTATTTGCTAAACATCTGCCTAGTAATTCTCTTCAGGGAGGGCTTTGGTTCTGTTAGGAAGATGTTTTGATGAGTTTGCTTGAGCAGTAACAGAACCATAGAGCCTATATTTGATGTTCCAGAGAAGCAAGTAAAAGTACTGGAGACAAGGTAATGAGGTCACCACTCTTCTCAATTTATCCAGAAGTGAATTATTTTTTCAGACATAGGATTTAGTGCAAAAATCTGAACTCTCCACAAACAGATGGGTCTAGCCAGACTGTGGGAGTTTCTCATTCTATACAAAGAGAAATTCATTTTCCTTGGGGATAGAGAATAAAGGGAGGAGAAGAAAAATATGAGTAGACATAAGATGCTAGGAGATTGTAGAGTGAGTGGCCCCTTTCATTGATCACTCAGGCTGTAAATAAACTTGTTCACAAAAATGAGGGTTCTAGAGTTTGTTTGTGTATGTGTATGTGCATTTGGGAAGCTAACAGTGGATGAAAATAGACGGCAGATATGATGGACATAGTATTTGTGGGTCGAGGACAATGAGAATATTGTCTTTGGGAATTTGTAGACTCAAAGAATGGTTTGGAATCATGATAAGTTAGGGAACAGGAGATCTGTGTCAAGATTAGGTACACTAAGAGTGAAAAGGCTGAAATTACATCTCGATACTATAATTGTATTAATTAAGAGTGGACTCCTTTGATTGTGGATGATAGGAAAGCTGCTTCTCACTAAATCATGATTGAAGGACTATGTCCACTCATCACTGAAAGGCGCAGAGGTAAGGAGTGCTGCAGGCCTCACTCACACAGAAGTCAGTAGTCACATGGAGGCTCGGACCCACTTCTCCGCGGGTGTCTCCACTGCCCTCTTCCTTGTGATATTTCACCTTCACTCTGACTCTCTCCTGACAGCAGCAATGAGCATAGCAGCCTTAGGACACTCACTCTCATTCAGCACCGTGGTCAGCAAACTTCCTCTGTTTTGTAGTCAAAGACTAGATAGAAAACATTTTAGACTTTACATCTCTGTTGCAACCCTATCAATAAGCAGCTCTAGTCAGTAGCTATGAAAAGCGTGACTGTCCTTCAATAAATATCATATACATTCTACACATCATAAAATATCATGCTTTGGAACTCTTCCAACCACTTAAAAGTACAAGGTCATTCTTAAGGACTGAGTAAAAGCAAGTGGGGTGGAGGCCCAGATTTGACCCACACACGCGGTGGCTTTGGACTCCCGATTTTACAAGATTGGCTGATTGAAGCTGTGAGCAAACAATGACATACTCCCCCTTGGGATTTCTTCTCTTCTTCACATTCATAGAAGAGAACCCCAACCAACACCCTCCTATGCCAGAATTCTTGAAGTCTTTACCTCCATTTCAGAGTGCTTCTTTAGCGCCTGACTTCCATGGCCATCTGTCTACCTTCTGTGACCATCGCCAAAGAGAGGTTTGAAGCATTTTAGCTTAACATGCTCAGAACCCGCCGGGACCCTCTGCTTCCTAAACATGGGTCTGGCTCCAGGCAGCAGGCAGAGGACTTTGGCACCGCGTGGACTTGATCCTGATGCTTTAGCACTTCTTGCAGGCTTGATTGAAGTGCATGTGGTGGAGTGAGGAAGAATTCTGATGGCTCTGTTTCCTCCTCTAGGCGTGAGTAAACCTGAGAAATCCATCCAAGTGTGACATCCAACCGAGGAACTCTGCAGCAGTATCTATCAGCCTTTGGAAATGTGGTGAGAAGAAAGTTAAGATTCGGTATTTTATTGCCCAGAAGGTTCCTGTTTCCACGGGGATCCTGCCCCACCTGATCACTTAGGATGTGTCCAAATTCTCTGGAAATAGCTTTGAACTTTCGCTCTTACTCCACGGGTCTCCTACAGCTTCACATATGTTCCAGTGCCTTGTCAGATAATGTAATGTTCTTTCCCGGTGTTCAAGACTTGTGCCTGCCTTTGGCTTCCCCCTAGTTTATCCAAAGGATCAATGGATAAACTTATTTTATCCATCTTATTTTTTGGGCTTCTCCATTCTCTGCTGTGTTTTGAAAAGAATAAATTTTCAAATAAATTTTAACTATGCTCTGGTAAAAATGGGTATGTATAAGTATTTTATCCTTCATCTGTTCCCTACCTCTGTGTGTGTGTGCATGTATGTGTGTGTGTGTGTGTGTGTGTGTGTGTGTGTGTGTGTGTGTGTGTGGTACTAGGGATTACACAGGGTCTTCACACTTAGCTAACTCCCCAGTCCTTTTTTATATTTTATCTCTATATAGAATCCCAGTAAGTCACTAAATTACCCAAGCAGGGCTCACACTTTTAATCTTTCGGCCTCAGCCTTCCAGAGTGCTGAGGTTATAGGCATGTTCCACCACACCTGGCCCAAGTTTTTGAACATTATAGTGTCCTGGCTCTGAACACACAAAAATCTGTCACTTAAGATGGTCATGGGATAGTCAAGGAAAGTGGAATGTAAATTTACAGTTCATCAAAATGGATGTTACAATGAAGCCTGAACAAAATGTTTCAGGAAGAGAGAAATAGCAGGAATTCACAGAGGAGACGATGTGGCCACTTTGATAGGAGAAGAAAGAATTGCAAGAGAGAGCAAAGGTGGAAATGAGAACCTCTGGCCCAAAGTACTGTTAGATGAGTCACAAGATTATTACTCCCTAAAAGAAGTATTGAGAAGATGTATCGGGTAGATGAAATGCCTAATGAGACCATAAATGAGGAGAATTGCTTCTTACAGCATAGAAGGAGATAATTTTTAGCAGATAATGAAATTGTTTTCAGTCTTTGGAATGGAAATGAATCCCTTGCTAATGCGGATCCTGCTAATAAAGGGAATGAGAGGAAACGTCGGAATTACAGTAGCTCGTGGTAGGCAAAAACTCACCTAAATAGTCTAGGAAAAATATGAAAGATAATGAAGTAATCAGAATAATTGCTTAATAGGGAATGTGAAAGATCTGCAGCGCTAAATTGTAAGTGTACATTTTCAAGAAAAATGAGGTGACCTTAAGGAACAGATTAGAAACCTAAACTCATGCCAAGCAGAAGCAACGCTTTTCATTAGCGAAGCTGAAGATTAATTAAATCTGGAGAAGCTCTTTGAAATCCACAAGTGTGAGTACATTAGAATACAATACAACTGGTATTTTGGTGTCATAATTAGTGATTAAAATGGAGCTCTTTATGAAATGTCTTCTGCCGTCGTTCACGTGACATGTGAAAATGAGGAGGACTAATGTGTTACTGGAAACCAAAATCGACTCTAGCAACATCTGCTTTTCCAGGTTAAGGAGGGTGCAGCTTATGTGGAGAGTACATACCCAGCAGTCCCCTTCCCCTTTTGCGGTTGCCAAGAGACCCATTTCCCCCTTGATGGGGGCGCAGTGCTCTTGAAACCTCTCTGGGAAACCAGTGAAGGGACGGGAGAGGCTCATCAGTGGTTTTTTGTTGTCTCTGAATCTTTTGTTTTAGCTGAATGATTTCTGAAACTGGTAGCAGAGAAAGGAGGTTGAAATTCCAAAGCCTCTGACAGTTCTCAGTGCCGTCCGCAGGTGACGCCTGGGGGAAACACGGTCATTGTTGACAGAGTATGTTACGCCTAGGTGAATGGAAGCCTGGCAGGTAATGATCTCAGCTGTGTTACAGGGCGAGAAAAAGAAAAATTCATTAATTAGGGAGACTGTGGAAAGGAGAAAAGGGGAAAGGAAGAGTCTGGTGAGGAAAAGAGTGAGAAGGAAGAGAAGTGAAAAGCTCCCTCCTCGGCCGGGGGAGACAGTCACAAGGCAGGAAATCGTGGAAGGCACATGTCAGGTGAGTCTGAGCGAGGAACGTGCTGCAAAAGCCGATCAGATTTGGAGGCACTGGAGCTCAAAGGTGAGACAGGAATTCTAAACCACAGTCCATTCCCAGGCTGTCAGAAGACACAGTTTGTAGACAGAAACCAACCTAGGGTGGAGCACGATCGCTGCAGCTCTAGACGGAGCGAGCCACAGCGAGCCAGGAGCGCTCAACTGACACTGCGCCGGAAACACGGTTTCTAATTTAAGCCTGGCTGTTACTGCAGGGCAGGAAGCTGTATATCTGAGCTGCGTATATGCTCCACGAACTTGGATCATTTAAAGATGCTGCTTTTCGTCACGTTTGAAGGATTCCTGTGAATTTTGGGGAACAATGGCCTTGTCTTGCCTTATAAAACCAGGACTTCAAAAGAGTCTAGTCTGAGAATTTTTGCAGAAGATAAAACTAGACACATATATAATTTTTAATTTGTTTTCAAAGAATGCAATCAAAAGTTATATTCTGACAACCTGGATGGAAATTTACATAGCACTTTCATTTGTTTAAATATTTTATTTGTCTCATTATTCCCCTGTCTCTCCAATCCTCCCAAAGACATGGTTTATAACCTGTTATTTTTCTCCAAGTGTTCCCTTTGGAAATCTCTTGCTGAATCTCCCTTCCCCGCTGCGGCTATTTTCTTGCCTGAATCTCCGTATTGTTTTTTAGTCACTTTCAATATATGAACAAGTCCCATCCGGGGAGTTGAGATTCACTTCTAAGCATTATGAGGCTCAGTCCAGTATAAATCAAAATTTCAACTTTACATGCAATTCAAGGATTTTTCTCCCTGCCCTGTAAAGAAGCCAATGGCCTGCAGGCAGTGAGAGGCAAGGCCCACTTTTGCAGAGGTTCTCAGGATTTTACCTTCTGTTTCTAGAAATTTTTTTACTTCTTGCACATGGAGGGCCCTGTAGGAAGATTAGTGAGATAAAGGTTAAATCATGTCCTTATCACTTGCCTGTGCCCTGTGAGTGGCAAATCCCATGGATGCCCTCGAACTGGGCCATATCACACTCTTGGCCATCCATCAACCAATGGGAAACAAGAGCTAGGAGGGACCCGGGGCAGGCAGTGGACGCTGCTTCTCCATCTGTCCCATATGGAAGTGTTGTTTCTCTGTAGAGCCACCCCAAAAGTCCTAAGGACCCAACATTTGGGGAGAAAACTTCTATGCCTCCTCAAGGCTTGTCCTGGGGCAGTGGCCAGCGTGATGACACATTTCACATCCGCCCTTGCTTCCCTCAAGTTCTTCTACACATGTGTGCTCCTGGACTACACATGCTGCCCCTCCACAGGCCTTAGGCTCTGTTGTCCAGGAAACCTGCACGAAGACAACTTTCAAACAAATACCAGATACAGAAGTGAGGAAGAGGCTGGTGCAGTGGGGTATAATATTCTTAGAAGAGTGTGGATTAGGGGACCAAACGCAAGTTGGAATGTGGCTTTTTGATCATAGTCTTTAGGGGCTGTTATAACAAAATGCCATACACAGAGTAGCTTATAAATAATAGAAACTGATTTTTCATAGTTCTGGAGGTTAAGAGGTATGAGGATGAAGCTGTTGATGAATTTAATATCCAATAAAGACCTGCTTTCTCTTTCAGAGATGGAACCTTTTAGATGTGTCCCTCATATGGTGGGAGAAATGAGCTTTCTAGGATTTCTTTATAAGGGTACTAATTCCAACTGTGTAGGCTCTTTCTTTAGTAGTTAATCACCCCCTGGTAGTCCCAAATCCTAGAACCATCACCTTCAGGGTTAAGATTTCAACACATGTATTTTGGTGGGTCATAAACATTCAGTCCGTGCACCAGAATTTTCAAGAAATACCTGGGCCGGAGGACAAGCCTGAGGTGGTGGGACAGGAATTGTGGGAGAAAAGGCTAGAGGCATTTCTGTGCACGAAGTATGGAATGGGCCATGGAGATATTGTAAGAACGCAGGATTTGTTTCTCAGAGTGTGAAATAATTAAATTGCACACAGAGGAGGCGAGAGTTACAAGCAGGGAAATTTATTGTGGAAGCGAAAGTAGGCAAAAGGGAAAGCTCGTGCTACCGGAGGGACCTGAGAGAGGTTTGCCAGAGATAACTCTTTTTTGTCCCACGGCCTTAACAGGACCTGAGAAGGAAGTGTTTCTCCTGTAAAGCCCCCTTTCCCGTGGGGAAATAGTTGTTTCTCCAAGACCTCATAATGAAAATCATCAACCATTGTCCACTTATTCCCCTGCGCATCCCCAGCTCGGTCCCATTCAGAGGGAGCCTGGTGTGGCCCAAGACTTCCCTTAGTTGCGTATCTCATAATGCTTCTGGTTTACTCCTTGAACAAAAGAGGTGACATAAAGTAAAATAATCAGTCATTCTACTATTTTTCTTTCTCTCTCTGACTAACAAGGAAAGGGATTATGCAATGGCCAATTTATTCTTTGTTTGTTTTTCTCAGCTTTCTTCTGGTAACCCAGTTCCATCTAAAAATTTATCCTATTTTGAAGTGTTTCCCCAATTCTAGAACCAAAAATAAGGTGAAGTAAGAAAGATCTTTACATTGTTGTAATTTTATCTTTTGACTGATGTTAATAAATAGTCAAATGGAATTTATTGGAAGTTTTTCTGATTTTATGAAGGTGTTTATGAAAAAGCTCCACAAAACTTGGAAATAGGCAAAATGAATTGACTTCTGGATGGTTGTTTAGATAATGGGCATTGTCTGACTTGGCTGAGTGGAGGGGTATATCACTTCAGGTTCTCTAGAGACATAATGAATAGAATGTATGGGTGTGTGTACATGTGCATATGTATGTGTAGACATAAAGAGATGGAGGAAAGGAGTGAAGGAGGAAAGAGGGCAGAGAGAGAGAGAGAGAGACAGAGACAGAGGGACAGAATGAGCTCACTCCATTGAGGACTGAAATCCCAGCTCTGCGGAACTGCAGTACAGACTTGCACTTTGGGGACGCAACGAAGACTTGATGTTGCAGCTCAAACTTGCAGACAGTTTGGTGGTAGAATTCTCATCCTCTGGTCACCTCAGTCTCTGTCGCTCCTCCCTCTTCCTCCTCCTCCTCTTTCCAATGCTTCCTCTTCTTTTCTTCTGCTTCTTCCTCCTCTTCTCCTTCTCCTTTCTCTTCTCTCTTCTGCTCTCCTCTGCCCTCCTCTCCTCTTTCCATCTTCCTCTTTGTTCTCGCTCTTCTCAGAACTGAACCCTGGGGCTTTGCATTGAGCTATATCCATAGCCCCTTTTTATATTGTTTTTTGAGATATATTTTCCCTAAGTTATTCAGATTAGCTGCAACTTTCAATCCTCCCACCTCAGCTTCCCAGGGTGCTGGAATTACAGGCCTGTACATCTTGGCTTTAGGCTTTTCTTTTAAGACCTTCCACCAATTGGATACGATCCACTTGTACTGTCGAGGTAATCTGTTTTATTTATAGTTGACTTTAAATACTAATCTCACCAAAATATACCTTCCCAGGAAGATTGAGACTGATTTTGGCCCAATATCTTAGTGCCACGGCCTAGCCAAGTTGACATAAAAATCATCACCACAGGGTGTCATCTGCTCTAGTAACGTTTGTTTGATATTTTATTTACTGTTGTCCAGATAGTCTTAGATCTCTTTAAGAATAAATTTTACCTCATAAAGTACTAATGGAAATGCAAATGTTGTTGTTCCATAGTTATATAAAGAATTTTGTACCAAAATGATGTAAGCAATGTGCATGTAATCCAAAGGGTTTCATTTATTGCCCTGTACAATGCCACCATTTTCATATCTCAACTACATATCTTCTAACCCTTTAAAAACATTCTTTTAATAAATCTTAGAGTCTTACAGTTTCATTCATTAATGATTTGAATAAAACCTTTGACTCACAGTCACTTTATATTTTTTAAAGTGCCATGCCTCTTACTTTTGAAAATTATGCTTCAACAAGGAGTAAACACATAGCCTACAATCGAAAAGATTGACAGTATTATATTTATTGTATCGCATTACTGAAGGGAATCAAAGTACATCACCTTCTCACTTTCTCCCACGGTCCCTCTGACCTGGCTGTCGGATTGAAGACGTGCACAGTAAGTGCCCCAGCTACAGCTTCTCTCCCGTTCACTGTATCCTCCCCTTCAGGCACTCTTGTTACTTTGCTTCAGTTCTTCCCTGGTATTCCCTTTCTTTATTTTCCATCCTTTTGTCCTCCAGGCTGCATTTTGTACAGTGTCTTCTGATTTAATCACTCACTCTTTTAAGTCTGCTGCTTAACCTGTCTGTAGATGATTTTATTTCAGAGGTAACTTTTTCTTATTTCTAGAACTTCTATTGACTTGATATTAAATTCGCCTGTTCTTTTCTTAATAGTGTCCTGTTTCATGATTCTTATTTTGTTTATATTGCTAAGTACTTTAAACATACTTATTTTTCTTTCTCTGTTATTTTTCTGTTATGTAGCAGCATATTGAGATACTGATCCTTCTGTTCCTTGTATCTGGTCAATCTGGTTTATGCTGAATATTCTCTCTCTCTCTCTCGTGTGTGTGTGTGCTCTAGTAACATTTGCTTGATATTTTATTTACTGTTGTCCAGATACTCTTAGATCTTGTGTGTGTGTGTGTGTGTGTGTGTGTGTGTGTGTGTGTGTGTGTGTGTGAGTGTGGATTTCCATTTTGAGTTGGATTGTATCAGAATTTTATTTCTGTAAATCCTGAGTAAATCCTTGGCCTGGGCTAAGGTTGAGTCTTTCCAGAAGGGATTTTGCATTTTCTAGTAACCTCTCCCTGGAAGCAATTATTTTGATCACTTCTTAGCGTTGGAGTAAAAGATCCTGCAAGTAAGGGGCAGAGCCATGGTAACAAACTCTCAATGGAGACTTTCTTTCTTTTTAACCTGTGCTAATGAGCAATTGTCTTCTACTCTAATGTTTTATGGAAGGTGAAATCTGTATTTGTTTTCTATTGCTGCTGTAATAAATAAATACAGAATGTTTAGGTTCGAATAACACCAACTTGAAGGAAAAGAACAGGAGAGAGAATTGGAAAGGGAAAGGAGAGAGAGAAAGAGAGAAAGGAAGAAAGAACAGTGTTAGGAGACCCACAGAGAAACAAAAACATGCAGGTTTATTATTTCAAATTCTCTAAGTGACTTATGCAAAAATGTGTCTCACTGGGATAAAACCAAGGTGTCTAGAGGCCTAGCTGTTTCTAGAGGTGCTGAGGAGAATCCATTTCTTGGTCTTTTCTAGGTTCTAGAGGCTGCTTGTGCTTCTTACTTGGAGTTAGGGTGAAAGCGCCATCTCTAGGGAATCCTAAGGGAGGAGACTTAGCCATTAGTTCTGGAAAGCCAGTGAGAGGGAGGTGACAAAGCAGCTTTATTCTCCTCATGGCCACACGGGGGTGGACAGAGTTCTAGGGATCTAAATTCTGTCTTCAAAAGTGCATATGACAATCACAGGATTATGTAGGACAGGAAGAAGAAAGACAGGGGTTGGGCTTTCCATGGTTTGGATTCAGGGCCTTCCTGATGTGGTTGTGGTCTGATGATCACTAGGGATTCATGTAACTCAGTACAATTCAGAGCTTTGTTGGCATTGAGAAGGTCGCCTCTGTTTGGGGAGTAGTTTTGGCTCTTTGTCATAAAATGTTCTTTGTCATAAAATCAGACATGTTCCTGGAATCCACAGTGACTGTAGAAATAACCACACAAGACAACTCAGATGAGGAAAAAAATGCCAAAAGGTAAAATGGAGTCAGGGAAACAAAACGCAGTTAGATCAGAGACCAGGCCCAGGACTAGACTTTATGCTTTTTAGCTTGGTTCTCTTTTCTTTTTTTCATTGGGGATTTCTTGTTTTTTCTAACAAGCTCAGCCACAATTTAAAGGCATACCTGGAATTTCTCAAAGTTCCATGTGAGATTTGGGGACTCGTGTAGCAAACAATTTGGCCAGAAATACGACTCCCTGTTGTAATTGTATTTGCCCAGCAAAAATGAATAGAGGCGCATAAAACATGTCAAGTCCCACTCGCCCC
Organism: Petromus typicus; assembly: GCA_004026965.1. Taxonomy (NCBI): domain Eukaryota; kingdom Metazoa; phylum Chordata; class Mammalia; order Rodentia; family Petromuridae; genus Petromus; species Petromus typicus. The sequence goes on from PVIR01002632.1 coordinate 91,182, forward strand.
AATGGCTTTTCTCATGATTTGAGAGAAGACTGTGTGACTTAAGGGAAGGTTGCTATACTGTGTCTTCCCTTCTAGTTCGAATGTTTAATGTGAGTTATAAATCAAGCTACGATTATTTTCCATGAAAATATGTTCTGTCCTCCTAAGTTGACAAATACAAGTTCATAATGGAGAGTAGATATCCTGTAGGGCTCTCAGATTCCTTGGATTCAGCGCAGGAATCAGGCAGCTCGAGGAGAGATGACCTCAGGCTGCGGCCCATCTCTCCTCTTTCTTCCATTGCTCCTTCCAGCATTAAGAAGAATCTCACGCATGCACAAGGGGATCTCTCCTCCCCTTCCACTGTCAAGGTCAAGCCAATCTTTTGACCCACCATGGCTGCTTCTGATGTCTGAGTTGTATACACAAATAACAAGTCTGGCTTCAGCAGGAGGACCTTGAAAAGAATCCTATGCAAGTTCTGGACGTAGACCAAAGACAGAGGACTCTAGGCTTCCAGGTACCAGAATTTAAAGGGAGGATTACAGGCAAAGACAAGCCAGGTCCCCTTAGACCTGTGGACCTTATCATGTGGAGAAAGGACTGGCCAGAATATGTATCATTTCATGGCCCTCAGGATAGCCCTACAATCAGCTGCCAAAACAGTTCTACTTTGTCTACTTGTACTGTAACTCGCGATTGTCCCGAATTGTTTTTTACTCAGGATATCTTCGTAGCTTCCTAACCTGGTATCCTGGTCAACAGATGTCACTTCTGGCCATTGTGTCAGAGAACCTGGTTCTAAATCCTAGATCTACTGTTTACCACCTACAGAACTCTAATGATGTTATTCCACATTTTTTGAAAACTCTATTTGCCCACCAAAGCTACTTCCAAATTTTTGAGGCATAGAAATCTGGAGAGATAAGTGTTTATTGTTGCTTTAAACTACTAAACCACTTGCATCTTGAAATTACTTGTTCTACAAAAATAAATCACGAGTATATTACTCCTGTTTTTCAACTCATGATAAAATATCCACTGTACCAGAAAGACTTTCTAAAACCTAACAGAATATAAAAACAATGGTAAGAGTGATCAACTGGAAACATTCAAGACACTTTACTTGTTTCATTGGTTCATGGAAGTCTAGACGTAGGATTTCAGTTTGAGATAAAGATTAACGCAATGAGGTGACCAAACAGCACATGTCCTGTCAGGTTCCTGTGCTATTCATGGCTTTTCTTATGATGTGGGTGAACATTGTAGGACTTGAGGGACCGATATTGTACTGTGCTCTTCACTCCAGCTCTAAAGTCATTGCTCACATTTAGGAGTGTTCGCAGAAACTCGGTTTTGGAAATCTCATCTCCAAAGTGATGACAGTGATGTAACAAGGTGGGATCTTTGAAAGCGATTGGGTCCTGGAGGCCCTGCCTCTAGGAATAGATTAATACCTCCGTGGATTAATGAGTGAGGGGAATGTTACAGGAGGGACTTGTGGCTCTCTTTGGTTCAGCTGCTCTGTCCTGCCTTGTGATGCCTTGTGCTTTAGGAGGAGTGAGAAAGTTTTCTCTAGGGGCCTTGCAGATACCGGCACCTGTCTTGGGCTTCCCAGATCTCGAGACCATGATCTAAATAAACCTCTATTTTTGATGAACTACTTGATAGATGATGCTCGGTTTTAGTTATAACAACCACCACTGCTACGCTTAAGGCATTCATCTTACCAGACAGTAATGTAGTTACAACACTTTGGAAGACAGCACCCAACTGCTTGTAGAACCTGGCTCACAGACAAGGCAGGAGCATAACTGTATTTTGCAATGTGGAGAATACTAACTTGCTCTGTGCCTATTTTAAGGCATTGTTTCTGTCTCTTTCAGTTGTGTCTTTTATTCCTTCAGTATCTATTTATGAAGTACCTTCTGTGGGCTAACCCCAGAACTCACTAAATAAGACATTGGTCCTACCAACAAGAAATTTAGGGTCCGATAGGAAAAAAATCAGAATTAATAGTGTTACATGAGAGAAAAATCCTTTTAGAAAAATTACTACTTTGAAGAGAAAGTGTGGATATGTGTGTGTGTGTGTGTGTGTGTGTGCACACATACACACATCTTTATCTTTTAGGTAGGAAGGAGATTTTGCAGATACTTAAAAAACTTGAAATGTACCACACATCCCATAAAATTGCACAAATTCCAAGTGTGCAACTCAGTGAATATATTTAAATGGCGTTTACCTGTAACCAGCACTTAGATAAAGGTACTCTATTTTACTAGCACCTGAAACGCCTTCTCTGGTCTCTACTTTGGCTGTAGGAAGGAAATACATCAAACAACTTTCTTTCTATTTCAGAGACTGTTTTCTGTGTACTTTCTTAAGTCATGAGTCACCCTGAGACCATTATTAGTCAGTCTTCAGAAATAGTTCCTGAGACAAGCTCTCACCCCCAGTAAGGTGAAATCAGTGATGAAAGTCTGAAGGAACCAGAGCAAAAATTTCCAGCTGTCAAATTAACAGCCAAAAAGCATTATTTTTCATCACAAAAGATGCTTCTAACTCATGGAAATCAGAAGGAAAGAAACATCCATTAGGTCATCGGTGAAGGATTATTTCTTCTGATACACCTCTTAGGTTTTTCTCTAGTTTTTAATGAGTTCAGCTATTTTTATTCCAAATCAAGCCATACACATAAAGCAAACCTAATGCACTCTTTCTTCCAGGAGTAGACATGATGCATGCACAGAACCAGTGAGACACTATAACCCCATAATGTTGCATCAAAGCCTGTGCATGATATTAGACATGAAGGGAAATGGAGCATCTTTTATTTTGTGTTTAGAAAGCACAGGACAGCTAAGTGACCCACAGGTAAGCTTCCCTGGCGATAGGCACACAAAGCATTCTCCATCAGGCTGTAGGACTGCAGACCTACCCTGCTTAAGTCTCCTTGAGTGCCAATATCAATTAATAGTACAGGAAATGCAGAAAGTCACTTGCGAGGTGGAATTTTCCTTTAATCTTTGAAAAGCTTCATCACAGCTCAGACAAAATGAACACAAGTAGGAGTCGGTCTGCAGTAGGTGAAGAACTCAGGTTAGGCCCTCTTGAATCACCTATTTGATGTTGTTTTTCCATAGAATTTAAGAGAGTAAAGGCAGCCTCTATCACAAACTCTGCATTGCAGTTTGAAAAGTCTCCATTTTGTGACTTTACAAAGAACCTGAAATCTTCTTTGTTTACAAAGGCAAGATTAACAGCTTTTTTTTTTTTTTTCAGAAACCAGAGTTCTGTTTTTTTTTTTTTTTCCATAATGATGACATCTATCAGAAATCATGGGACACAGTAAATATTTAGTAGATATTTGGTACCTGAATGCATGCCTGTGTGGAAATCTATCCTGCAAATGTTGAGAGACTAGGAAATCATATCCAGAAGGGGAATGACACCATCAGATCTGTCACATAGGGAGATCCACCTGGCGATGACATAGCACATGTCAGAAAGGGATAGAATTAGAAATGAGATGATTCACTGGGAGACACAAGTAACCTGGAGAACAGAATAAATGCTCACCTGAGCTTGAGGACAGCGTCTGTCACAGCTGGAGCTGATCTGGTGATGATGGGAGGTGGGGGACAGGGACAATGGGAGGATCTCAAGTCTAGTTTGGTCTTCAGATGGCTGGTGGGTCATATGGTGGAGATGCAGAGTTCAGTAAGGACCAGGAGGAAGAACCAATTTAGAGTGGTCATGGTCACCTTTTGGGCTTAAAGTGCTTGCAGAATGCCTGATTTACAGTCAGTAGAGTAGCAGTGGTCATTTCACAGGAAGGAGGCACTAACATGAAGACACAAAGGGCTGAGGACAGAACCACTAGGACAGGAGGTATTTATCAATCAAGCACAGGAGAAGAAGACTGCAAGGCACTGAGCAGACTCGCCTCCCTGTTAGCTCTGGGCTCATTCTAAAAGACCTGCACCCAAAGCTGGCCAGATTAAGGGACCTGAGCACCACTGCTCTTAGGGACAGAAATGAGCCCAGTTTCTTTTCTCAACAGTAGGAACTCTGGTGTTCACAAGCCCAGTCTTAATCTCCTTCTTATTGCTGAGAACAATACCAGACCACAAAACTTAAAGGAGGAGAGCATTAGTTTGACCCCTAAGTATAGCTTCTAGTCAGCTGGCTCCAAGGTAGTATGATGGGAGGGTTGACCTGGAGGAAAACTGCTCAGCTCATGGTGACCAGGAAGCAGACAGCAAAGGGAAGGAAGGCACCACGGAGGATGAGTTGCCCTTCTAGGTCACGCACCCAGTGACCTGCTTCCAATCAGGTCCCACCTCATCAGTCAGCCACAGCACTCCTGTGATCCAATTCCCTTCGAAAGACATGAGACTTTGGGGTATTTCAGATTCAAACCACAATGGGCCCCAGGTTCTCTAGATCAAGCTGCTGGCCTGTTACCTCTATTAATCAAATGTACATATTAAGGAGTATAGACACCTTAAAGGGTGCACTTAACAAAGGTAGGCTTTTTTTTTTCCTTTATAGAATTTAACTTTGTTTTGGATGTGAGATAGGATTATGAGGAAAATTGTTTTTGAAAATACATGGATAGCGATGGTTATAGCAGCACAATTCAGAACAGCCAAATCTTAGAAGCAGTCTGTGTGCCCATCAACAGACAAATGGATAAGGAGAAGCAGAAAAGTGGTATTTACACACAATACAGGACTACTTTGTCATAAATAAAGATAAACTTGAGTCATTTGTGGGAAAATGGGTGCACCTGGCACCATCATGGTTAAGTGGAGGGAATCAGACACACAATCTTAAATATTACATGGTTTCTTTTATAGCAGAAGTATAAAATATAAATAAAGAGCAAAATAAGTGAAAGATAACCGGGAGAGAAAGCAGAACATTTTCTAGAGTATTTGCTTTGGAAGATTATAGATTTACCCTATCAGAAATGTTACTGTGAGAGGCATTTTTAAAACTTCTGCTTTTGAATTTACTTCAGAGTTTGATAAAGTAAAAAACCCATGTATTTGAAACGCAAATTTGAGCTTTGAATACTGCCCATTGAGCCTGAAACTTAATGAAAAAGGTAGCAATAATTACTGCAATATTAATGTTGTATATTATTTATTGATGTGATATTTTGTAGATGATAGGTTAAACATAATGTATTTTTAAAGTTAATTTTACCTCTAACTTTTTCAATGAGTCTGTGAGAACAACTAAAATTACAAGTTTTATATAACTACTGAGAAGTGCAGGTCTATATAGTTCTGTTTGCATATAGAAGTTACTTAAATATGAAAAATACCTGAAAGCTATCATTCGGATTTATCAATAGAGGCTTTGCAAAATAAAGTATGTCTGTCCACACAGTTGAATATTATGTACTATGAAATAATGAGGTCAATATATACTAAGACGAGGAGCTCTTAACTACATATTGTTGAACAACAACAAAAAAAGGCACAGAACAGATGCATAGTAAGATAATGTTTGCTTTCAGTGTATATGGAGCAGATTGACTGCGTTCTGCAAAATGGTACTTATGTGTATGAATATCCCTGGAAGGATGTGTAAGAAATTACGCTTCACTGTTGAGGGTGGGCAAAGACTTACTTTAAGAAGAACCATTTTTAAATTGATTAAATGTTTGACAACGTGTATTCATTAGCCATTCAAGAAAAATATTTACAGGAATTTTTTATTTTTAAAAAATCCTCAAAATGGATTCCCCAAGGTCAGCTCTGGCAAGATAGTATCAATTCATCTTTATATGAGGGGTGACAAATATACATAAACTATGTTGTTGTACACACAGTGAGCTTCTAGAAGCGACTTGGTATTTTCACCACCTCACACGTTGGCTGAGACCGGAGATGTCACTGTGGAACCTTTCCTGTGTCTCAAGGATGCCATGAAACTGTCACAAGTTACGTTATGACTTTAAAGATGTCGAACCTGCACTGATCTTGTGACGTGCCCCCAATAAATCCCAGAAAGTCAGTTGTTTATTCTCATATCTTCTCTATCAGTATAAAGGCAAGTTGTCTAATGCTCACCTTCCTCATCAGTCTAATATTGTAGGCTGTCTGCAAACTTTATTGCTATATTAAAAACTAAAGCAAACTCCCAGTTATTACATCTTTTGCACTCGAATCTTCACTCTGCTGTCAGCCTCTTGATTCTTCAGCATTTAAAATGCTTCCTTTTATTTCTGTATCAGAAACTCTCTGTGCCTCCATAACCCTTTTGTCTACTTCAATCACCTCTTCTCACTTTCATGAAGTTTGTTGATTGATTGCTTCTCGGGGTACGTCTGGCTTTCCAGCCTTTGTCTAAATTTAAAACAGCAGAGCCATCCTTCAGAAAATGGGCAGTGCTCAATCAATTGCATTTGCTCATAAAATAGCTTTTGTTTTTTGAAACAAAAGTCTCTTGCTTCTAAGTCCTTCTTCCCATTCCCTTGCTTCTGCCTGAGTCCAGCCTCTCTTCATCTTGTCTGAATATGTCAATTAGCTCTTAACCAGTCCGCACATTTTCAGAATCCCCACTGGCAACCCATTTTCCACTTTACTGCTAAATTCTAAAAGCATGTTCTAAAAAAGAAAAAGAAAGCCAGATTCATGCATGCATTCACCCATCAGACATTCATTAACATCTCTCTTGTGTCAGGCATCACGCCAAGATTCGGGAACACAGAGATTTATTTTTTCATAAACACACACTGTGTTTCTGGAGTCTGAGGTCGAGGGTAGGAGGTCAGGGAGTGGACCTGCCCTCTGGGGTCCAGGACAGTGGGCTGTGACGCTGCAGCCACACCCCGCAGGGATGGACGTTTCTCAGGCCCTTCCTGCTTTGTCCCGGGCAGGGCCAAGTGAGAGGCTGTAGAACAGGACAGATGGACAGTGTGGGACAAGCACGGTGTGGGCCAGGGTGGGCTGCTGGGAAAGTGCACCAACCGCTGGTACAGGGAGGGCACCCAAGAGTTTGGCTTGGTTCTGAAGGGCAGGTTTGAAGAAAAGCAGTTATGTTCTGTGACTTCAGACTCATGCCTTTGATGCGCATTGTTAGGAGTGGAGAGCAGAGGAGGGTTTCATCCAGGAGCCTGGAAGGGACATCAGGAGGTCAGTTTCAACCGTCCAGCCGAAAGTGGGGGCCTCTCAAACGAGATCAGAGCAGCGGCGTCGGGGAGGGCTGGGCAGACTTGAAATCAACACCACGCCTCCTTGTCTATTGGGGAGTTTGTGAGACAGGAAAACACTGACCACTGGTTTGCAAGTATCTGCATTGTGCCCTTGAGCTGCGGGCACCAGGGAGGGGACTGCTTCCGCCCAGAGGAAATGAAGGGGCCGGTGCTGGGGCCTGCGCTCAGAGGAGAGCCGTGGCGAGAGTCGAGTCCTTCATTCCTTGTTTATCTGTCACTCGGCACGTGGGCACTGAGGGCCTAGTACCTGGCAGGTGTGTCAGAGCACTGAGGACCTTGAGAAAGAAAAGTGCCACCTATTTTAGTGGCACTTTCTTTGCAGTGAAGAATCCAAAGGAACCAAGCCAGCGAGTTCACGTGCAGCGTCTGGAGCTCTGGGCTCTGAGGACAAGGCGGGGCGGGAAGAGCGGGATGGGGATGCGGCAGTTTAGATGGGGTCCTGCAGCCCAGAGTATCTTCCGGGGGGTGATCCCGCGTGCCAACCTGAGGGACACGCCGGAGGAAGCGGCCGGCAACGTCGGGGGAGTATGCAGGGCAGAGCCGCCTGGGCAAGCGGCAGGAGCTGTGTGCAGATGAGATGCGAAGCGGATCACAACGGGGCCCTCGGACCCCTTCACGGTAGACCCTTTCGCCACATTGTCATTTCCCACTGTTCCAGCTAGCTGAGGTTCCCTGCGGTCTAAAAACGTTGAAGGAAAAAAAATCCAGAAAAAATGATTGCATAAATTTTACATGACCCAACTTGTAAGTTTTAAATTGCGCTTTATTCTGAAGAGTGTGAGGTCTTCTTGTCATGAGCGTAAATTATCGAGTGTATCCATGCCGTCTAAGCTACTCACTTCTAAGTCACTGAATAGCCTCCTGCTCACCGAGTTGAATGTTGCTGTATATGTGTTCAAGAAACATCTATTTTACTTGATAATGGGCCCAAAGCACAGGGGGACTGATGCGGTCAATCTGAGCATGCAAAGAGAAGCTATGTCACAGTGCTTTTGGCGTCATCTCAGGTCCTCAGAGAAGGGTGAGTAACGTACAGTGTTTTGAGAGAGTCCGCAGTCCAAAGCTATCAGAGTGTGTTGTGTGATTGTCCCATTTTATCATTATTGTTACCCTTATGACCTACACTATCATAGGGATGTATATACAGGAAAGACACAGAATATACAGGGTTTGGTACTAATTATGATTTCAGGCACCACTGGGATCTGGTATCTCTGTGGAGTATCTGTCATCTTGTTTTCTGTTGAAATCATACTGGGTCTCTCGGCAGCAGTTTTTCCTCCCCACATCTGACTCCTCAACATTTGATCAGTATCCTAGTACTTTGTATTTGCTACTGTGGTGTAATCTTTCTTTCTTCAAGATAGGAGACTTGTCTCCAGGCCCACGCCGGAAGAGCGCCCAGGGACTGAGATTAGCAGCGGGCGGCTCGGGAAACGGCGACTGTGCCACTGAATCTGCAC